>JAOQML010122814.1:0-19527 GCA_027568935.1 Erythroxylum urbanii
TTTTAATCTAACTAACACCATAAGCTTTCTACTTTTAATCTCAATTTCTCCTCTTAATCCATCAATCTTAAAAAAAATTTTTCTACCCCCTAAAAATATTATAATTAAAACCTAATCACAATCAAATTAATCGAAATTAATCCTCAACAAAATATAATCACATGCATTACTAGTATGGAGAGGATCGGGGTCCAACAATATCTTTTTATTTATACTACTTTGGTTTCCACATTAAGGACAATATATTGTTCAAGTGTGGGGATGTTTATACCTTGGCATATTATTTGTGTGTGAAATTGACATTTGCATTGTGTTAGTTTTGATTAGGTTGACATTGTGTGAAAATTTGGTTGCATGATGTGAGCATGATGTGAATGTGTTAATGGCATGAATTGAATGGAATCAGCTTACTTTAAATATGGTCACTTAAATTATAAAGGCATAGTAACTTGTGAATTTTGTGTTTTAAGTGTCTTTGGGATGAATATGCATGTAATTAAGATATGGAACCCATTTTTTCAATTTATGACAATTGTTTAGATACATTTATGATTAGACTTAATTAAATTAGTTAGAATCATTAGTACCTTTTAATGAGAGTGATTGACTAAGAAGAAATAAGATAGGTTAAGAATGTGAAAAAATAAGAATTACTATTTTGTTGACCTTTTTTAAGAAAATTGGATTAAGAATATAGTTGGTAGCTAGTTGAGAGTTATGATATAGCTGAGTAATTAGGGATATTCATAAAAAATTGTTTATCTTTGCATCAAAAGGGTAGAATGACACTCCAACCAAACTAAATATCAAAACATAACTTAGTTGAGTAGCAAGGGGATATTCATGACAAGGTGTTTGCCTTCACGTTAAAAGAATAGGTGATCATTAAAGAAAATCAAAAAAGATGGTGCTTACAACAAAATTAAACCTATTGATCTTTTAAAAATAGCAAGAATTTTCATAAAGGGTTACTTAGCGATAATTTTCCTATTTAATTGATCATTAATAATAAGTGCATGCTTATAAGTACCATAGGTATATAAATAAGGTGTTAATATTTTGATTGATATGTATATTCAAATAAAAAAACTTAAATATGAAAGGAATAATTTAGTATGTTGACACCTTTTAAGTGGTTGATGTTTAAGGTTAAGTTAATTCCATGAGATTTGATGACATTTTACCATTATTGTATTGTCATATGATTTATATTATAATATGTTTTCTAGGTCATTGAGTTTGTTTTTAATTGTTTTCTTAGATGATAATTATACGATTAGGACTTAGAATTGTGTTATTGTTAATGTTTTTATAGGTTCTAATTGTTTGATTAGTTTAGATCAAGAATTTGATATTAATTTTATGTTTCATGGGGAGTTTGATATGTTTATGAGTGAATGGAAATAGGACATTGAAGAAAAGATGAAGAACTTGAAGAATGGAAGAAGCCACGATAACATGGAGCAAATTCTAGCAAATTAAGTGGGAAAATCATAGAAAGAACCTTAAAAGCTTCGAGAAGTATTGAAGGATAAAAAAAATAAAAAAGGAGGCTTTTCATCATATTCAAAGAGATCAAAGAGAAGACATCAAGAGCAACTATAGATTTTCCAGATTTCTAGATCAAGACACCAAAATTTTATTTCTTTTCTCTATATATATTTCATTATCTTGGATGTTGATTTGGATTATTACGATGTTAAACATGATTACGGGTTTTTAAATCCATATTAGAGGATTATGGGTTTCTAAATCCATATTGAGGATTATCTTTGATTTGTTTTATCAAACCTTATTCTTTTTGTATTCAATAGATATAGCAATCCTTAGTGAAATTTGTTATGCTTATACTTGGTAATAAATTAAAAGAGTGAATCGAATTATTTTTATTAAGGTGTGCAACGAGAGTTGGTAAAATAATATACCTACAAATATCAGTTTAATAAACAATTGAAGAGAGATCTTAATTATGAATTAATTATCCTTAGGATTGCCTTAAATCCAATTAAATAGTTAGGAGTAGTTTTGTGAATCGAGAGGTGACAATTATATTATTATCTATTTCAATTGTTATTACTTGATTAGATCTCGAGAGAGGGTAATCAAAACGTTAGGATATTTAGGATCAAGCATAAATTAAATCAACGAGATAAATAGAAAACAAAATAAGGATAAAATAATTCCTAAGTTTTCATCATTGATTAACTTTATTCTTATTTTTAGTCCAATTATTTACTTATATTATTTAGTTTTATTAGTTTATTTTAATTTCAATTACTTTATTTTAATTCAATTAATTAAAATTTTTATTTCCTTAGACAAAATGTGATCCAGTTGTTACGTGACTAATCAATCCTCATAGGAATGATATCTTTTATATTATAAGTTACGATTCGTATACTTATGGTAATGAATTTTTTTTATATAAAACTTGTCAACAATTGTAATTTTGAGGACTTTAGATTATTACATTACAACCTATATCCTTTCATGCTTAGTTTATACCTAAGAAATATACACTTTTTAAATTTTGAGTCTAATTTATCATCTCTTACATATATAGTTGCATGACAACCAAATATACGTAAATAAGAGTAGTTAGCAAGTTTATCGAAGATAATTTGATAATATGCAATGCCATACATAAAAAATGTAACATTAGCATACTTAATAACTCCATCCAATTGAGAAGTTTTTACAATTATATTATGTTTGGCTTTACCATAGCTATTATTGAACTTTTTAAATTATCTTTCATAAATTTCAATCCATTATCAGTTTTAATACTTAATTTTTTTGGACTTAACTTCAATCAAATCTTCTCACTTAAATGTAATAAAGATATCACTAACATGTTTAAGAAAATAGACTTGTACCTTTATAGAGTAGTCATAAATAAAGGTAAGCATTTACTAAACTCTACATCCTGAAGGAATTTGAGTGGTTCTCAAAGATATTTGCGGATATGGTCAATAATATACGTGGTTCTATATGTCGCTAAACTAAAGCTCATTCTTTTCTTCTTCCTAAAGATGCAACACTTACATAAATATAATTTTGATGTTCTCTGCCAACCTATTAATCCTCCTTTACTCAGCAAGGTCATACCTTTCTTGCTTATATGTCCCAGTCTCATATTCTATAACCTGATGATATGAGAATTTGATAAAGAAGATGTAATTTCTTAAAGAGTAACTACACAGAAGTTCCATCAAGAACATACAAAGTACCAATATTCTTGGCTTCTTTCATATCTAAAACACTCTTTATGACTTTTAATACTTTACCTTCACCAATGTAATAATACTTATTAGCATCAAGCTTACTTAAGAAAATTAAATTCCTTTTCAAATTTGGAATGTTCCAAACATTTGTTGGAATTCTCATCACGTTGTCATTCATCTTGATTTGAATTATACCAATAATTTGACAAAATGGTTGTTTCATACTAATATAATCCATTATTGATAACTTAATCAGTAGAGAACCAATTTCTATTTTAAACATGTAAAAAGAACAAGCAATACCCAAAATTCTTTTATGATGAGATCTGTATTTCATCTTAGTCACTAAGAGAATGTCACTTATATACTTCTTATCTATAACACTAGATTTTGGAAGTTTGTTGTTATCACCTTTAATTCTTATTCTTTAGCTTTCAAAAGTCAATCTAAATTTTCCTTTTTTCTTACAATATTGATAAATCAAATTTATACTTTTATATTTTGATCAGGATTGTAACTAAAAGGTGAAATAATTTATTTTACTAATTAACCCTTTTAAAGCTAAGAATTTATGTTTAATTTCATTAAAATTACCATGAAATTATTTGTTAATGAGTTTGTAAAAAATAAATATATTTTAAATTCTTCATAGTAATAATTTCCATACCATTAATAGTTGTAATCATCCTCATCAATTTTAATCACTATATTTTTCAAATTCATGATAATGGAACTAAATTCATCGATATGAGTTTTAATGGAGGTACCTTTTCCATTTACAATATGAACAAGCATTGTTTTACAATCAACTTAATGGTGAGGCTTTTTTTTTAAATATAGTGACTCTAATTTCTGCCATAAAGACGTTATCATATTTTTATGAATAACCTTCTGTAGCTCTTCGTTGGACAGACACAACTAGATGTATTGAATACTTTGTTTACAACTAGATATATTGAATTCTTTGTTACCTATCTCCTTATTTTGGTCCTCGTTCAAAGTAGTTGACCTATCTCCCATATTGTTCCAAGTCTCCACCCTTTATGACCTTCTAAGTTCAAGACCTTATTGACTTGTAACTTCACAAAGTCTCTGGGCTTGGCCTGTAATATCCTAGTTTGATTATTATATTGTGTAATGTATTGTATATGCATTTTATAGAGTATACTCTATTTATGGTGTGCTAGAGTAATTTAAGCATTTAAATGTATTATTGAGGTAATAATGGAGATCACGGATAGATTAGAGATGGTTCTAGGCTCGATCAGAAATTTCCCAAAAAGTTTTCAAAAACTCTGAAAAGCTACAGAATGAGTCTAAACAAACTTTAAAAGCCTCGAAATGTACTTTCAGGATTTAGGTGACACTTTCGAATGAAATCCAGACAATTTCAATTAATAGTATTTCTAGATGAATAGTGAATCTGGGTGAATAGTATTTACAATTGAATAGTGATTTTGGAGACTCAACCTCGATAATTTGAAAAATACCTTGAATAGATATTAGAGTCTGATGATACTGAAATGGATCAAAAATAAGTCCAATCAGATGAATTTTAGGAGGTCCGAAAGTTTAGGACTTAAAATGTTCTTTTTGGAAAATAATGGGTACTGAGGATTTTAAACCCATTCGAATATTTTTTAAAGTATCCAACCAATAAGTAGTGACCCTAATTAGAGTATTTCACAGTCACTTTGATGATAAGAGGATTTTGGATTAATTTTTGGGATTTAATTCAGTTAGTTGGTGAATTAAATGCGTTAAAGGGCAATTTGATCTTTTTCTACTCATTAAGGTCAATTTGTTCTTTTTACACGATATTAGTGGACTGATTGGTCATTAGAGATGGCCAATGAGAAAATGACATTTATGATGAGTCATTAGTGATGACAAATAAGATGGTGACATACGTAATCGGTTAAATGAGTATAAAAAGCAAACTTAAGATATAAGTTATTACATTTGATGAGTTAACGTGAGAGTGAATGTGAGGTTGCTGTGAGAGTGATGTTAAAGAGCCCAAAAACTAAAAGAAAATAAGAGAGAAGCAAGATTGGGTTTCGACCATTGATGAGAGAAAGGAAAAAAGAGAGAAAAAAAGAGAAAAGAGAAAAGAGAAGAGAAAGAAGAAAATGGGTAGGTAAGCTTACTAAATTTGTTGAAAAATTGGATTTGTTGGGTTATAGGTTAGATTTGGTTTTGATGGTGTAAATTGCACCCTGTTTGATGAGATATCAAGGTTTTATTGCATTGGAAGCAATTGGGAGAAGAAAACAAGGTGAATATAGTGTATGGAACCTTGATCAAACTTGGTCAAAAGTAAGGTTTATTGCCTAAAGTGTTTTATTTTGTCATTTGATGAATTAAGACTAATGAAAGACATCAGGAAGTCGGTTTAATGATAAAAGAATGAAAGAAAAATCATGGAAATGATTGGATGAGTTTTCGGCCAAGGCTAGGGTTTTTATTGTGTTATGATCCAAACTTCTATTTTGGTGTTTTACGATGTTTATAGCATGATTTTGATGCTAATGAAGTAAAGAAATGAAAAAATTGATTTGGACTTGGTTTTGGTTTCTGCCTAGAGTGCTTGATTTTGTAAAAAGTTGTTAATGAAAATTTATGGCTTAAATGTGTGTAATAAAATGTCATGGAAGTGAATTTGGATTGGTTTTAAGTGTTAGAAATCAAATGTAATTGAATTGGAAAAGTTTAGTGTAAACTATGTTAAGTTTATCCTTAAATTCATTTTTGGTGTAAAAGTATGATTATGATGTAATGACCATGCGAATATGGTTAAGTATGGTCATTAAGTGTATCTGTGCTATTAGAATGACTAAATAAAGTGTTATGTTATTATTTGGAGAAAAATTAGTAAATGGAGTGTACACAGAAAGTAATGAATTTTACATTATTTATAGTGTATTTGATTTGAAAAAGTGTTAAGAAGTTGAATGTATTTGTACTAGGTTTTTAGATCGAAAAACGAAGCCAACTGAAGAGTTTCGAAGTGGCGAAAAGCAAAATAGCAAGTGTGAGTGTATTTTAACTGTTTTATATGACTTAATTCTTTGTAAAAGAAATAATGATACGTGAGTGTTCTTTAAATTGAGTTTACGAAAATGATTTTCATTTGATTATGAAATTAAATATTAGAAGTGTTTTAAATTGTGTTATGCAAGTTTTTTAAAATTTTAAGACGGTCAAAATATAACCGTTGTGTTGCCAAAATTTTTAGTAAAATGATTGAATTTTTTTCCATTGTTTTCCACACTTTTAACTTTTAAAGTGTGAAAGGTTTTTAATAGTTGAATGGCTTGACTTTTTGGGAACCCTTCAATTGAGTTAAATATCGATTGGAGGGCTACCGTGGGGTCCCTAGGAGGGCTCCACTCCGGTTCCAGAAGGGGAACTCCAGGATAAGTCCTTTCATGGCCGATTAGATTCCATTAGTAAAACCTTTGGCACCATCAAAGATGACACTATATAAGTACCTAATTCTAGTATAGTACTAAAGATTCTCACCCAACTCTGATATTGATGAGCTACTTCTTTGTCAAGAAGAAACTCTGAAGATGTAGGAAGGGTATAGACATTTTGAGCTAGGTAGTTATAAAGATCTTGATATAGGTACTAGTTGAAGTACTTATTGTGATCATTTGAGGCAACCATTTACTGGAGGTTTTGGATTGATAGTAAAAAGATTGTATTTTGATGAGAAAAGATGGGTCTATGAGGCTTATGATTCATACTACATTTATCATAAGCAGTGGCCCCATGTTGAATTTTGCACTAGAACTTCACCATATGATCTTTGCTACCATTGTAGATGCATTAATGAAAAATTTACCAATTAAATAGTTGGCAACCTATTTAGAGATTAATATTAATTATTATAATCATTTTCTAATTTTAAAATCTAATAGTGGGTCACCTATGCCTTGTGACATACATGTGGCAATGAGAACCGTTATCATATGGTAAAAAATACTAAATAATGCCACGTTAGTGTAGATATGTATGGCATTTAACTGATGAAAGGTTAATTTCATCAAATTTTGTGTCCATTTAGAGTTTGTTTTGCACATTTCAGAAATGTTAGGTTTAAATTAAATGCTTGAAATGTTAAGGATCAAATCATATTTTAATGAAAATGTTAAGGTTTAAAATGCACTTTTTACTTGACTTTATCATTAACATTGATAACATTTAGCATTATATAATTAGGCTTCATTTGGATTATTATTCATTAAAAAATAAAATATTTTCAAAATTTGATTATTTAATTATTTTGCGTCACCATTATTTTGCACATTTGGTTCTTCCTCTTCTTCATCTTTAACCCAATATCTCTCCAAATTCTTCTCACCCTTCTTATCAATCTCATTATTTTTATAGGTTTATAAATTCGCAATCTTATTTAATCCCCCTCACACATCAATCATTTGTGTATATAAATTGACTCCAATATTTATTCTCATTTCCTTGTTAGCCTTTCCCACTTTTAGATTGTTCTCCAACCCTTAAGGGCTTATCGTCATAATCCTTAGGTCTTAACATGCCAAAAGACCATAAAATGGTTTAGTTCAACTTTGGCTTACTATAAAGCTATAGTATAACAAGATCATCCCAATGTGAAGCATAAGTAAGAAGTTTTATAAAGAAAAACCTTTTAAAGTCATTTTATCCCTTTCTGTTATACTTTTCCAAATACATTTCTCTTATGCTCAATAACCCTTTTAACTTTACATTCACACATTTATCATTTACCAAAACATGCTCATAAGTTCGATTTTTTATAAGGATTGGACAAGTGTCCTATAAATTCTCAACTATTTACTTTTTTTTCAAAACAATTTGTCAACTCTTTAAGTTTTTTATTACTATGGTTTTATATTTTTGGTTTATACAATTTTATCACCATTTTCCATCTTATTTATTTTCTCAATATGTTGACTTTTTTTCACTTTGATAACATTATCCTTTAATACAGAAAGATTTATCCATGTACATTTGTTTAATGTTTTGTTGCTTCAATGATCTCTTTATACATTTATAATATTTTTATTGGCTTCTTAACTCCTAATTTTAAAAAAAAGGTAAAGTAATTTATTAAAACTCAAAGAGGAAATTGGTACAACAGAAGACAAGAAAGAAGATTAAACCCAAGGCCTTTGAAAAATATAAGTATGACAAGACTAGGATGGGGAACTAACCTTAATCACGAATAGAAAAATAAACTATAAGGCTTAACCTTAGTTATGCATAGAAAAATAAATATAAAGCTTAACTCAGCTTAAAGTTATAAGTTTTAGAATGACGATTCTATTTAGATAGAGCCTGAGATAACCATGCAGAAGGTAATTCATTACTCATGTCTCAAAAGATCTCTTTATCCATAATTAACTCTCTAATCCATTTGAAGGTGCTTTAGTAGATGTTCTACATCCTCTGTTTTTGATCTTTGAATGCTCTCTTATTCCTTTCTTCATATAAAGTATAAATACCACCAATTACCATTAGTTTAAAAGCTGTTAAGTCTCTTTTGTGAGTATACCTCATATGTTTAACCTATAATAGGAATTGAGGCCAACTACTTTCGTAGAACTGTATTCTACGTATCTTCCATGCTTGGCACTAAAACATATTTGTATAATAACAGTTCAATAGTAGATAATCTTGTGTTTTATGGGCTAGATTACATATGTATTGGTCAGAGTAACACCTTTTAACCTATCCAAAGTTTGTAATTTTTACTTAATTGCCAACCATAATATGAAGGAGGCCTTGAAGAGTTGTTACCAAACCATATTCGGCTCCTCCTGTTTACTTTCTCTATTGGTTCCTTAAATAAACATAGGCAAGATTTGTTAATGAAACATTTTAAGTGATCGCCCCTCTACAAGATCCTGTCTTCTTCATCTATTCTTAATTTGTATTTAAGGACAAAATTTGTGATCAAACTGAAGCCTTTATGACTACATTGTCTTTCACCTTTATAGATGATTGATTTAAATTCAGTTGTCAAAGGAATTAAGAGTTTAAGATTGTCTAAACTATGTGTTCTATTTAGAAGGCTAAGCTTTTTTCAAATGTTAAACCATAACCAAGTTTTCCTCCTATTCCCAATTCCAAAATACATTAGGTAAACCACAATGTCTCTCAATTAAACATCTAGATAAGGGTCCATGAGTTACTTAACTTAACTTTGATGCTCCAGGAGCTATGGTTGGTCTTCTATTATATAGGAATGCATTTCTTTTAACCTTATCAATTCATAATAAGCAAAAAACTTCCATATCTTTTACCTTTATTAATTCCTAGGTCACCTTCCTCTTTAAGTGAATAGACTTCCATCCATTTAACTTTAGTTCCTATAATAATATCTGATTTATCTTATGTAAAATAAATTATGTAGCATCTTCTCCACCTCTTTGATAAAGTTTTTAAGATATGTAGATATGGCAAATCCAATAAATGTGTAGGTTGTCTTAAACTATAGTGATTAGATGGAGTCTACCTACATGTGATAGGAATTTATTACTTCAATAGTCAATTATTTTCTAAATAGAGTTAAATAAAGGCTGACAATCTCTATTGGAATTTCTCTTATCTTATATAGGGATTCCTAAATAATAAGGTAAATTATGGGCAGTGGCGAAGTTCGGCTAATTTTTAAGAGGGGGTGGCGAATCAAAAGAAATATAAAAACTCAATTATAAAACTATCTCTATAGACTTAAAAATTCAATTCAAAAATTACAAAATGATATAAAAGCTAAGCAAAAATTGCTTTCTTAATTTGATCAAGGGTGGCGGTAGCCCCCTACCACCCCGGGCTACTGCCACTGATTATGGGGAATAAAACTAGAGATTTTACCTAGGTTACTTGTTAGGTCTTGAGAGTGTTAAGAAACATACATATAACTTAAGCATTTATTTATAGGGACTCAAGACTTGGTTAAAAAATTGTGAGGAATACATTAAATTAATTTGAGTTAGAATTAGCACCACATAAGAACAAGAGATCATCTACAAAAGAAAAATGGTATAACTCTTACTTCTTGCATTTGTGGTAAATTTTGAAGTCTCTGCATCTTCCTATTAATTAAGCAATCAATCTTATTAATGCCTCAATGTATAATGTAAACAAATAACTCTTACTTCTTGCATTTGCAGTAAAATTTGAAGTCTCTGCATCTTCCTATTCATTAAGCAATCAATCTTATTAATGCCTCAATGTATAATGTAAACAAGTACCAGAAAAGAGGATCATCTTACCTTAGACCTTTAACATAATTAAAGTTGTAGTTCATTCTCAATTCAATAAGATTGCAAAATAAACAGTGGTGATACATTGCTCTTTCTAGGATTAAAAAATCCTTATAAACTTAAATGCATATAAGGATTCAAGGATAAAACTCTAATTGATCAAGTGAAAAGCTTTGCTAAATTTGATTTTCATTAAACATTTTCTCAAGGACATTTTTCACTTTAAAACTTTTGAAGAGATTTTGAGCATGTAGCAAGTTATCACTTATATTCCTTCCTTAGATTAAAGCTCCTGGATTTAGATTGATTCGGCATTTTTAGATTGCTCTCTCATGCTTTTATCATTCAATTCATGCTTTTAATGTAGTTTTTCTTTATGTTTTGGCAAAAAAGAAAAATCATTTCATGTCTCCCAGCTATTATTTTGTCTCAACATCATTTCACCATTTCCATAAACTTTTAAATTTTCAAACTTATTATACTAAATTGTTAAATTTTGACATCAAAATAGGAATAAAAATTAAGGAGAGTTTATTTATATACAAAGGAATATGTAACCTAATATTTTATAATTTTAAGTTGACTTATAATAGTTATTTTGTATATAAACCACTCTTTTTTTAGATAAATGTTTACAAAAATTTAATTACCTGTAACATCTAGTATCTATTTTCCTTCAATATAGTTCATTGTTAGGTATTGTTAGATCATATCAGAATGTTGAATTCAATGTCTTCACTTGCTTATTCCCTTCTATAAAATGTCATGGTGCACAATTATCATTTGGAAAAATTTTGTAATGAGTTTGTGCTCTCTTTATTCCTTGTTAACATGCATCTCCATAACTTTTTAATGTTTTAAGCCTGTCTAGGGTACGTTCTCAGCTGTATACCTAGAAAAGCCTTCTGTTATGTAATGCTAGACTTTCTGAGCCCTTTTGTGTTGCTTTGTATTGGGAGATACTACTGTAAATTGACATATACGTGGTTGTATATGAGTTCAAAGATGTATTTGAATCCTTTTGGTACATATGCCAGTGATATAAAATGTTATATGCCCTTACATGAATTTAAATTTCATCAGTATGCGAAATCTTGGAGATTTCTGACATGTAAGCTTCAAAGTGTGTAAACTTGATTCCATTGGATGGGTATGACCATAGTGGTCGAATTAAATGTGTCCTAATGCCTTAGAGGTGGTTAGACACGATTTATAGACTTATTGGACACTTAGACAACTTTTAATTGGTAAAGTTTATGTACATAAGGACCTAATTGTAATTTTTCAATTCTTGGAAGACCAATTTGTAATTTTATAAAGTTAAAGGGCTCAATTATAATTTTCAAAAGTCCAAAGACCAAAATGTAAATAAAATTTTTGGTTATTCTTAAATTTTGGGCCTAATTGCAAATTTAGGAAATGTTTGGAGGGCATTATGGTAATTTCAAATAACCTAAGGGTAAAAGGGTAATTCACCATATTTTGGTCGAAGAAGAGTCAAAATTCTAGACTCTTCTTATGTGTGGCCTTGCCCTTCATTTTAGACTTTAAAGCATCTTGTTTTAATTAAAAGAAAGGAGAAGAAAGGAGAAGAAGAAGATTTCGTACATCACCAAAATTCACCCTTCTTTTTTATTTTTCAACTCAAACCAAGGTGTTCTAAGCTAATTTGGGGTCAAGGAACTCAAATCTATCATTAGATTTGAGAAATTCTCAAAGGATTTGAAGATATCACTAAAGGAAAGTTTAGGTAAATTTTGTCTCATCTCTCTCTACATTATGATTTTGAGTTTGGTGTTAAGATATGTTATTCTCCATGCTTGAATATGCATGAATCATGGTTTAGGTGAATGAAATGTATCATAGAGAGGGTTCTTTAAGTCAAAACCAAAAATGCCCTCTTTGGTGAAAGTTTGTGAATTTTTGAATACCTTTTGGAATTGACGATTTAAATGAATTCTATGATGGAAATTATACATGTATAATGTAAATTGATGATGAAGAATGAAGAAGATGTATGTATTGGAAAACACTTTCATGTGTACTTAAAGTGAACTTGAATTGATGCTTGGATTAACGAGAAATGGACTAATGTGCTTGGATAAAGATGTGCTGAATTATGTTTTGAAATTAGTAAATATTGGATTAAAAGCATTAAAAGCCTTAGAAAATGCAAAAGAAAAGATAATGTGAATAGTAAGGAAGTAACCATGTGAGAAATTTAATGGTTGAGTTCTATAGCTTAAAGGGAGTGGTATTGTGTTATGTGATGGTGTATAATTATGAATTTTATGTTTAAGTAGTAAATTTTCATCGTATGTCTTTTTATGTATAAAGGCTCGGGAACTATGAATCAAGGAGCTCGTACCGAGGATTGTTGAAGTTAAGAGAATGTATACCTTCTTTTGAGGTGAGTTGGGGCAACCATATTTCTCAAATAGAATTAGAACGTCCTAAGACGTGTAGAACGACTTATATGTAAATTTTGAACCTAGGCAATGTATGGTAGAATTGAATTTCCAATGGAGGCTAATATGCCTATGTATTTAAGAAACTATATTGTTTTGAATAACATTTTACATTTGGAGTGCAAAAGATGACGTTTGTTGCATGAAATAATGTTTTGAAATTTACATAAGCATAATCGAATCATATATGCCGCATGTATGTATTCTCTTTGGCTTAGAGCCATAACAAGGTTTCATTTTATCGGTTGGACCAATAAATAAAGGCACAGTGCCTTACTTGATTTTATTCTTAAAATTTGAATATGATTTGTTTTATGATTGGTGAGGTAACAATTGGCCAATCGTGTGCTAGGAACAACTAATTAAGTGACTCCCGTACCCTTGATGTTGGTACATAAAAGTTGAGTCCCTGTATCGACACCTTTCTATGCGACTCGCGGGTGATTCCACACCTAGGGTCTGGACACTAACGAGGTCATCACTTAGGGTCATGATGCTCTTGTTGACTGTAGTCCGGACTCACCACAGATGAAGTCGAGCCAACACCGAGGATCAGTGGGTGTGTGCGCTAGTTTGGTCGACTAGTGTTGACACACCTGATTGTTTTGGCTTATCCTAATTATTTGTTTTCTGACGAGATTTAAATTATACATGTTATATTTTTATGCTTTTGTGTACTGGAACTGGAACCTATATTCACCGGATGAGTGATTAATAGGCTAGGCCTATATGATTCCTAACTAGTGTACAATGAGTCATAAGCTAGGCCTATGTGATTTTATATGATGTATGTTCACTTTGTAGGTTATTTATACTGTCTTGGTGTGTATCGAGTTCTATGCGTGATATATGTTTTTTCCGCTCACTGTGTACATAATGTACTCACCCCCTCCACTTTCCAACCATGCAGATTAATATAGAGAGCTTGAAACTCTGTGAGGATTGTGGAGTCTTTTGACATTTTCGGGACATTATGGCACGTGGGTAGTCATTAGTCTCTTTTTTATACTTTGTCGCATAGTGGCTCATGAACTGTCTTTTTGGGTTGGTTATGTAAATATGCTTTGCAATTTTATAAATTTGACTCTTGATTGTTTTATCATTATAAAAGACCTAATGTATGAACTTTGATACTATTGTTGAGGTTGCTTTGGGTGGACTTTAAAGTCCTGCAATTGCGGTAAAATTTTTGTTGTGAATATAAAAGTGTGTTTAAAGTTGTTTGCAGGTTTTGGGATTTTTAAAATACAGTCGTTGTGCTACCTAATTTTTTTAAATAAATTAAAAAGGGAATGACATTCAATTAACCTTGCATAGTCAGATTAAGGACACCGTTAGTGTCCTTAGCCTGGGTATGCGACAGTTGTCATAGGCCCGATATGGTACTGGGTTGTGACATTATCTCAATTGAATAATCAGAAGAGAGATTTCAATTAGTCAATTGATCATCCATAAGATATTGTAATAACTAGTTGAATCAGTAGAGTCATTGGGTAGGTTGAGAGATCGTTCAATTGATTCCTGTAAATTCAATTACGGACAAATAGTTACACCTTAAGAGAGGGTAATTAGTACATTCGAAAATCTAGGATGAGACACAATTCATTCAATGAAACATAAGGGAGACAGAATAAGGAAAAAATACTAGCATTTAGATCCTTGAATTCAGATTTTCTGCAATTGCAGTAATGTCCATTGCTTACATTAGTCTTTTATTTTTTAATTTAATTTTCTAGATTAATTGCATTAAATGATTTTATTTCTTAAACAAAGTCTTTTCTAAATTAAATGGTGTCTAGGCATTAATCCCTGTTGGACCGATATCCGCTCTTTCTAACTACAAGTCACGACCCATTCACTTGTGATTTTTGAGCGTAAAACAGGTAGATAGGTTTTACAATCCAACAACACCTTTTCTTTTCCTTTTTTTTTCTTTTTTTTCATTTTTCTTTCTTTTTCTTCATACATGGAAGAACTATGAATCAAAATAGCACTATATACAATGTAATTCACTCAATTATTCTTCCTTTTTCTTTTCTTTTCTTTTTCTTTTTTTCATTTTTCTTTCTTTTTCTTCATACATAGAAGAACTATGAATCAAAATAGCACTATATACAATGTAATTCACAGGCAGAAATATATTCAACTCATCTTGGTAAAGTTTTCACAATGACCCCAATTAATGTATTATTTAATACTCAACTAAACTTGTGAATGGGTAGGTTAATGAGGTTTAGGGTTTTAAAATTTTGAAGTTTTCAAGAAATAAAAGGTTAAGGCTCAACGGTGTAGCAAGGGATAATACAAAGGGTAGGTCATTTAAGTCAATGTCTAGGAAAGTTCTAACTAAGGAAAGACTTGGTACTTAAGTGTGTCCATTTGTGACCCACCTCTCTTTCCTAGGAACTTACCTTTTGATAGGAGTGGAGATCCAGAGAGTGCACTCACATGGTTAAACCAAATTAGGATGATATACCGAGTTGTGGGATGTACAAATAAGTAGAGAGTAGTATTTTCCACCTTCCTCCTCGAGGGCAAGGCAAATGATTGTAGGGAAGCTATTGAGAGACGTCATCCAGATGGGGTGTCTTGGTCTGATTCTTATAGAGAGTTTACTGATAGGTTCTACCTATTCACTTATGGTTACACGCGCTAAGTTTTACTATTTATAGCCTTGGTAATTATCGTAAGTGCACGGATCGTTCATGTAGTACCTAAGGTGTAGATCCCATGAGAAAGGAAACAAGTCCTAAAATCTAACGGCAGCTAAGTTCGCAATAAACCTAATTAAACAACTAATACAGAAATTAAATCAACCAATAATCAAAGATGAGAAATTAAAGTGCCAAAGAGTAAACAAAATAGCAATATCTCGAGTTATAATTCTTAAGCCTAATTAGAATCCCTAATTCAAATTATGGGAATTGCAATCTCTTGATCGCAATTGGTCCAAAACCTAAATTAGTTCTAAATTGCCTATTAACCTACTGAGAATTTATGCTCGATCTCTCGTTACACGACTCTACCAATTTGACTCAATTCTCTACCTATAGATTCACCTAACTCTCATTAGCTCAAATCAATGATTTTTACCTGACTCACCCTCTCAGTTTGTTGTCGAATTATTAAGAACATAATTGAAATCACAATCGAATAAATTTTATTAATAAAAAGAGTCAAAATCTGAAGATGAGTATAAACGTAAACTTAACATCCAATAAAACGAATCTCAGCACCTATTCAATTCTATACATAAATAAAATTGAAATAAATGGAAATACTGTCAGGAATGGAGTCTCAGAAGCGGTGACGGTAGCAAACCACCTGTTCTAAGAAGTACTTCACGTTTAGCATGTCTCCGTGTCTTTCTTCCTTCATCTCCTTCCTCAATCTCTTGATCTCTCTCTAGGTCTCTCTCAGATTTGATGGAATCTCGTTTGTTTGTACGACTCTCTAAGCTCTCTCCAGCCCTCACATCATGTTCTATCTATTATGTGGAAGCCCTAAGTCAAAGTTGGGGTCGAAACGGTCTACAAAATCTTATGAAAATTGAGTTTTTCTATCAGCCCGACGCAAGGCACAATTGTGGCCTGCTGTTTAACCTTTCTGTCACGATCGTGGCCTAATGTGCACGATCATGGCCTGACTTGAAGCTTTCTATCATGATCGTGGCCTGCCATGCACGATCGTGGCCTATAGCTTTGGGTTGAAACTCCTCAAATCTTCGTTGTTCTTCCCCATTTACCCTAAAACACTAACAAACGCATCACGAGACCTCAAAATATAACATTTAAGCTCAAAGACTTAATCTAACCCTTAAAAACACTAAAACACACAAACTAACATAATTACACCCTAAATGCATGCACACTACTTAAATTCACACTAAATAAATAACAATTTCAACGCTAAAACACATGCAATTACACAACTATCACTACCCACAGAGTTACAAGGATGCCAAAGTAGAGGAATTTTTTGTCTAGAGCAGGGTTCGATGTGAGTGACAAAATATGAGAAGAAATTTTCAGAGCTTATCAAACATGTTTCGTTATTGCTGATAGTGAAGAGCAGAAGTGTTAGTTACAATCACACTATGGGGAATTAGTGGAAGCTGCAATGAAGGTAAAAAGAAATGTAAAGGCGATCACCCAGACTATGAGATCATAACAGAAATGCAGTCCACCCGCTAGCTCATCTCAGGGTTCAGTAAGAAGAAGCAAGTCAAGATGGATTGGTGGTTGGAGGTTCAGCAGAGGTGGAGCAACCAGTCAGGGATCCTTTGGATCACCTCATAAACCTAGAGATTTTCATGCCACCAGAACATAAATGCCAAAGTGTAGTATTTATGGAAAGAGACAATTGGGTGAGCATCGAATGAATACAACAGGCTGTTTCCACTGTGGATAAGAGGGCCACTTTAGGAGAGATTGTCCTCAGTTGATTACAAAAGATAAATCAGTGGTGAGATCTTCAGTACCTTCGCAAGTTAGAGGGGTTTTTAGACAGGGTGATCAAGGTTCTCAAACCAAAGGTCAAGTTTTCCTACATCCAGTAGAGGTTCAAGAGGTAAGGGAGCAAGCCCCACAGGGTAGGTAGGTAAACCCCGCATGTAAGCTTGAGTCTTTGCAGTTACTCAACAAGAAGCAGACGCCACACCAAATGTAGTCATTGGTATGATTTCTGTTTTTAAGCATTATGCTTATGCTTAGTAGATCCCGGTGCGACACACTCTTTTATATCACTGAATTTTTTTGAAAAATTGGATGTGGAACCTCAATGGTTAGACAGTGGAATAATAGTTTCCATTCTAACTGGAAACTCACGTTTTACTAAAAGAGTGTATGTTGGCAGTAACATAAAGATTGATGGTCAGGAGTTCCCGGTAGATCTGATTATATTATACATCTAAGATTTTGATATTATTCTTGGAATGGACTGGTTGTCCACACATCATACAGTAGTTGATTGTTCTAAAAAGTAGGTTAGATTAAGTCAGTTGGGGAATCCAGAGGTAACATTTCGTGGACTATAAAAAGTTCTCCCCATAAGTATAATTACCACTATGGTGGCTAGGAAAATGCTCAGTAGAGGATGTCAGGGATATCTAGTGCATATGATTGAACAAGGAAAAGATGTGGTGAAATTAGAAGATATTTCGGTGGTTAGAGAGTTCCACGTTGTATTTCCAGAGGATCTTCCAGGATTACCTCTGGATAGGATGATGGAGTTTAGGATAGAGTTAACTCTATAAACTCAACCAATCTTGATGACTTCGTACAGAATGGCTCCAGCGAAGTTAAAGGAATTGAAAGTACAGATGGAGAAGTTGTTAGATAAGGGTTTTGTGAGACCTAGTACTTCCCCTTAGGGAGCTCTAGTCCTCTTCGTTAAAAAGAAGGATGGGAGTCTAATGTTAAATATTGACTACAGACAGCTGAATAAGGTGACAGTTTGCAACTAATATCCCCTCCCAAGGATTGATGATCTATTTAATCAACTGCAAGGATCTAGGGTGTATTCAAAGATTGATCTGAGATCAGGCTATCACCAGTTGAAAATCTGCAGTGAAGATGCCCCGAAGACTACCTTTCAGACTAGGTATGTGAATTATGCATTCTTAGTCATGCCCTTCAGATTAACAAATGCTTCAGCTACTTTTATGGATTTGATAAGTAAGGTATTTCGAGAGTACCTAGATAAGTTTGTGATTGTTTTATTGATGACATATTAGTGTATTTCGATAGTTGGGAGGAACATACAGAACGTCTTCGGATAATTTTACAGACCCTACGAGAGCACCAGTTATATGCTAAGTTCAGTAAGTGCCAGTTTTGGTTGATAAGGTCACTTTCTTAGGTCACATCATAGCAGCTGAAGGACTTAGTATAGACCCCCAGAAGATTGAAGCTATTACTAATTAGAGACCTCCTACTAATGTGACAGAAGTTAGGAGTTTCCTTAGATTGGCAGGTTACAACAGGAAATTTGTTGAAGGATTTTCAAAATAGCAGCCCCACTGACCAAGTTAACAAGGAAAGAAGAGAAGTTTGAGTGGTCAAATGCCTGTCAGAGAAGTTTTGATGAATTAAAAGAAAGGTTAACAACAGCTCGTGTTCTTACATTACAGACAGGAAGTGATGGCTTTACAATCTATAATGATGCTTCGAGATGGGAATTAGGGTGTGCTCTCATACAGAATCATAAGGTTATTGCCTATGCTTCTAGGCAATTGAAGAAACATGAGCAGAACTATCCCACCCATGACCTAGAGCTAACAACAGTGGTTTTTGCATTAAGAATATGAAGACACTACCTGTATGGTGTTCCTTGTAAAATTTTCAAATATCACAAGAGTTTGCAGTATTTATTCACTCAGAAAGAACTAAACATGACACAGAGGAGATGGTTGGAAGTAATAAAAGACTACGATTGTACGATGGAGTATTACCCTGGAAAAAGCCAATGTAGTAGTTGATGCTTTAAGTAAGAGACCTACCAGCTTAATAGCACAACTGAAGATAATATACCTTCCACTTCTAATGGAAATGAGATCTCTAGGAG
>JAOQML010122830.1:0-19518 GCA_027568935.1 Erythroxylum urbanii
TATGCACATCTAGAATACTTGAACTTGTTCATATGGATTTAATTGGACCATCTAGGCATGCAAGTTTAAGTGGTAAATTATATATTCTTGTTATTGTTGATGACTTTTCTAGATTCACTTGGGTGAGATTTCTTGCAAATAAAAGTGATGCTTTTAATGAGTTTGCTAAGTGGTGTATGTTGGTTCAAAATGAAAGAACTTGACAATAGTTGCTATAAGAACCGATCATGGAGGTGAGTTTGATTGTGAGCCATTTGAAAGACTTTGCGACAAATATAGAGTAGAGCACAACTTCTCATCACCAAGAACTCCACTACAAAATGGTCTAGTAGAAAGAAAGAATCGTTCACTTGAAGAAATGAGTAGAACAATGTTGAATAAATATAATCTACCTAAATCATTTTAGGCGGAGGCAATCAATACTGCTTGTTATGTCATCAATAGAGTGCATATAAGAAGAGACAAGAACAAGACACCATATGAGTTATGGAAAGGTAAGAAACCAAATATTTCATACTTTCATCCTTTTGGTTGCAAAGTGTTTATTCATAATAATGGAAAGAACAACTTAGGAAAATTTGATTCAAATTTTGATGTAGGTGTGTTTCTAGGTTATTCGCTAATTAGTAAAATATTTAGAGAATATAATAATAGAACTTAGTGTGTTGAAGAAAACATTCATGTTAAATTCAATGATACGATTTCACCCCCGAGAAAGGTTTGTTTTGATGATGATGCAGGAAATTTAAGCAATGAAGTTGAAGAAATTGAATCTAAAATTGAAGAAGCAAAGTTGGATGAAGAAGATTATGTACCTAGCACTACAACTTGGGCAAAAGCTAAGAATCATCCTATGGAGCAAGTAATTAGCAGCTTGGATGATGGTTTAAGAACAATGAGGAAAACGTATGAACACATGAGCAATTCAGCCTTCATCTCCTTGGTGGAACCCAAAAATATAAAAGAGGCTCTTGAAGATGAACATTGGTTGATGGCAATGCAAGAGGAGCTTAACCAATTCAAGAGAAATAATGTATGAGATTTGGTAGCTTCACCAAAGGACAAAACCATCATTAGAGTCAAATGGGTAAATAGGATAAAATTCCATGAAAATGGTGATGCTATCAAGAACAAATCTAGATTAGTAGCTCAAAGATTCTATCAAGAAGAAGGTCTTGATTATAATGAAACATATGCACCGGCAGCTTGATTGGAGGCTAATAGATTGCTATGTGCTTTTGCTTCTTATAAGAAGATCAAGCTTAATCAAATGGATGTCAAAAGTGCATTTCTCAATGGCTACATTCAAGCGAAAGTTTATGTCAGACAACCTCCTGGTTTTGAAAATCATGAGCATCCAGATTATGTCTACAAGCTCAAGAAGATGCTATATGGATTAAAGCAAGCACTTAGGGCATGGTATGAAAGGTTAAGTACTTTCCTAATCCAAAATGGTTACATTCGTGGTAAAGTTGATAATACCTTGTTTATAAAGCATGTTGATCATGATATGTTAGTTTCTCAAATATATGCTGATGATATTGTATTTAGTGCTCCTAATGAATCTTTGTGCAAAGAATTTAGTGATTTGATGCAAGGTGAATTTGAAATGAGCATGATGGGAGAAGTCAAGTTCTTTCTTGGGTTACAAATCAAGCAGTTCAAAGATGACATCTTCATCTACCAATCCAAGTACACAAAGGAGCTTCTAAAGAAGTTCAACATAGAAGGATGCAAAGATACAAAAACATCTATGGCAACAAATCTGGTTTTGGAAAAGTTTGAGCATGAAGAAGATGTTGATCAAAAGCTTTATAGAGGTATGATCGTCTCTCTTCTATATTTAACCACATCTAGACCAAATATAATGTTTTCTACTTGTCTTTGTGCTAGATTTCAATCTTGTCCTAAGATTTCTCATTTAAGTTCTTGCAAAAGAATTTTTAGATACCTTAGCAAAACAATTAATCATGGATTATGGTATCCTAGTTGTGATTCTTTTGATTTGCATGCATATAGTGATGCTGATCATGGTGGTTGTAAGATAGATAGAAAAAGCACTAGTGGTCTATGTCATTTCTTAGGTTCATCTTTAATTTCATGGGCTAGTAAAAAACAAGTGTGGCTATTTCTACTGCTGAATCTGAATATGTAGCAGCTGGACGTGCATGTGCACAAGTTCTTTGGCTTAAACATCAATTACTTGATTATGGTATTATTGTTAAAAATGTTCTAATCTATTGTGATAATACAAGTGCAATTTGCTTAAGTAAAAATTCAGTTTTACATAGTAGAACAAAACATATTGAGATTAGGCACCATTTCATACCTGATCATTGTTTGAAATGTAATATTTGTTTGAAACATGTCTCTACAAGTGATCAATTGGCAGATATTCTTAGTAAACCACTTAAAGAAGATGTGTTTGTGAATATAAAATTGAAACTTGGTATGTGTGATTTGAATTCAATTGGATGATTACATAATTGTTTGAAATTGTTTGCCTACACTTCTACAATAAAATGGTCAAATTATTAGGTGAATAAGCAATTCCACCGGAGAAAATATCAACATTGATCTATATTTGGATTTAGAAAATGATTTGTCTTGATTTTTGAGATTTCCAATCGACTAATTGAAGTCTAAATCAACTAATGTTATGGTCGAGTATCTTTAATTTGCACATCAACTAATACATCTGGAGAAAATTTGGCTAAGTGTTTTTTAGGCTCTCCAGTCGACTATTATAGTGTTAAGTCGACTAATCATTGTTAATCTGATATTGCACAGATTTTTACCCTCGCATAGTTAACTATTCATTTCATTCCAGTCGACTAAAATTCTCATACCTGATGGTTCCAAAAATCTGTATTTATTTAAGTCGACTAATGACCCTTCCAGTCGACTAACCCACAGACCAAATTTGTCCCACAGTTACTGCTTTTATTTTTCACAAAAACCAGTTGACTAATACACCTACCAGTCGACTATCCGACATCCCCTACATATAAAATCCCTCAATTTTTCACAAACATCCAAAAGATCAAAACATTCAAACTCAAACTTCTATCATTCCAGTCAATTACTCTCTTCAAAAATCAACAAATCTACACCTACCCATCATCATTCTACATCCGAAAAACTAAACTCCTTCCTCAAATCATCAAAACATCATTCTCTTTGGTCAAATTCTCTTCATCTTCATCAAAAACCCTAAAAAACTCCAATCCACAAATCCTTCCAAATGGCAACAAAGAAAGCAAGTGGGAAAGGAAAACAACCGGAAACCGCCACCAAAACTCATCAAACCTGAGTTAGAGGGTCTTTTGCAAGAGGTGGAGTTGAAAGGGAGAATGGCGTTCTTGAACCAGATTCAGGCACAAAATCTTTATTATAAGGTACTAAAATCAGAAGTTTTGATTCCTTCCATGCGTTTTGATTGGGTTGAGCTAGAACATAGTGAATTCAAGGATTTGTTTGATGAAATAAAGTGTTTAGGATTGCGGGAATTTTTTGGTTTTAAGGATGATATATATGAGGATTTAGTTAGAGAGTTCTATGCTAATTTAGTTGTGACTAGAAGTAATGTTGATAGTGGTGTTCATTTGAATTCTTGTATTCAAGGGAAAGATGTTTATGTTTGTGAGAAAAATTTGAGTATTTGGTTTAAGTTGCCTAAAAGAGGAATTAGGCCTAGAGCTTCCTTAATTGATTCAAATGTATTGAGAAATGAGAATGGAGATACGGATGAGGAAGCCGAGGAGAATTATGGCTATGATGAAATGAAAGGAGATGAATTGCTAGGAACTATTTGCATTGGACACTCATCCCAATATGAAGCAATGGATTTGCCCGTGAACTATAGGTTGTTGCATTATGCAATAAATAGGGTTATTTATCCTAAGAAGGCTAGCAACAATCATATCACCTCATTGGATAAAGAAATAATATGGCATTTGGAAGAAGGTAGGAATATTAATTTTCCAAATTTGATCATCCAAATGATGAGGAGAAAGGCAAACTTGTTGAGAGGAGAGCTTAAAAGGAAAACTACCAAGCATAAAGGTATGCCTTATAGAGCTTTGATTACTTATATCTCAAAGTTGCAAAAGTGTAATTTGAGTTCCTATGAACATTACTCATATCCAACAAGTTGGAGGTTTACACCCTATAATATAAGGAGTATGAAGTTGGTGAAAACAAATGAGAAGGGTTGGGTGTATGCAGATCATGTGGAAAAGCTTGGTTTAACCTTAGAAAGTGGTCAACAAATGCCTAAAAGACAAGGGTCAAAAAGAGCAAGTGCAAGGCCAAGTAATATGAGGAGAAGTGAAGTATCACAAGAAGAGCTTCAAGGAATTAAAGATCAAATTGAAGAAATGAATGTTCGAATAGATCTTCAACAAGGGATTCTAATTCGCTTGGAGAAAAACATCAAGAAAATATTTGACAAACTTGGTTGTAGACATGACGATGTTTCTTCACCATGATGGTCATTGCATTTCACCTAGACCAACATTTCATCATTTCTCATTTTAAGACAATGTTTGTTTGATTTGACTGTATTTGTGTTTGACATTTATAATGTGAATGTTTTGTTTCATTTCTTCATTTCCATTTTTGATTATGACAAAAAAGGGGAGAAAATGAGAAAAAGAGGGAGGTAAAATAAATGTTGATTCATTGATTGAAGGGGAGATAAACTAACCAAAAAGACAAGGCATAAAAACCTTGATAATCTTTTCTTTGTTTTTCAATTTCTTAAACAATTTCTAAATGTTTTGTCATTATCAAAAAGGAGGAGATTGTTAGATCAATGGAGGTTGACAACTTTAATTCTTCTATGTTTTGATAATAATAAAATTTAAGAAATGATTAAGAAATAATTTCAGGTTAATTGGATCAAAAGGAAGTTAATAAAAAATGGACCAAGCGTCTAATAGTCGATTATCTTGTGACACTGGTCGACTGAAGGTTTGCACAAGTTGATTTGGGGACCGATTAGTCGACCAATACATGGCACTAATCAACTAATGATGGTCAGAGATGAAAAGCACATATTTTGACTCGGACAGTTGCACTAGTCGACTAATGAGGATCAGAAAAATAAAAACGTGGATTTCATGTGAAGATTTTGTATGAGGATTTTGCGCATGTATGTTGACAGTCAAAGATTGGAGAATTGATCAAATCTGTTGGTTGGAGAACTTGACAAGTCAGCTATCATTCATTTTTAAGTTGACCATTCAAGGTACAGAGCTGAAGACTCATATAGAAGAGTGTTGCTAGTCGATTATCAATTAGAAGACAAGTTGACTAAGATGTATTAGTCAACTACTATTAGGTACAGCTGAACAGATTTCGAATTTGTCAAACAAATTCAAATGGGAGAAAATTTTTCTACAACGGCTAGGAGCGTCCAGAAGTGTCTTAAAGCCTATAAATAGAGGTCTTCACTTCATAAGAAGAGATATAAGCTCTTAAAAGAATTTATCCTCTCGTTACTCTTATATTGCTCGCATAGCATACCTTGATTATCTTCAGCTGTACTCAGCTTTATCATTTCATTACCATCCTTGTTATGATTATGAGTTGAGTGATAGAGAAGAATCACTTAAGAGGTAGGATTTGTGTTGAGAAAACAAATCATTTGTAAGGTATAACTTGAGCCGGAAGTCAAGTTGATTGGAAGAATCCACACTAAACTAAAAAGTGTGTAGTAAAGAGCTTTGACAAAATCCTAAGTGGGAGCTTAGGTAGAGGAAGTAGGTCTTTGCACCGAACCTCTATACATATTATGTTTACCTCTTTGCTATACTCTTTTACTTTATATTTCGATTTGTTTTTATTTTGTCTTATGTGTTTTAATTTTATGTTTTGTAGTACTTTGAGAAAAGAGTTGAAAAACTTAAAAGATCTGTTCAAACCCCTTCTAGATCGTTTTCATTAACAACTATTAATTTTTCAGCACCAACGAAAACAGAAAAATAAATACAAAATTAAACAGATCAATACTGAAGTTTGGTAACGCAGTTCGGCACATCTTGCCTACATTTGCGGGACCCTCACCTAGCTTAATACTTTCACTTAAATACAATAGATTTACCCAAGGTTTTACTAAGCCGACACCACTCAACCCTTGACACTATCTCTCAACCTCACTTCTTGTGAAAGATTTTCACACCCGATAATACAACCTACTCGTGTTAACCTCCATAGAGAATTTATCTCAACAATTTATTAATTGAAGGAACAATAAACGAATAACTCAAGTGATTAAAATAATAAAGAATGAAAGTTGAATACACTTGAGATAGACAAGAACAACTTCTCGATGAGTTCTGCTCCTCTTAAATGGATCTGAAAATTGTTGACAAAAATTGGCAAAATCACGCAATACTCTAAACTACCTTATGACTGCACCAAGAATATGTTCAGTGTGATAAATCAATCAATTAAGCCTCTACCAAAATCACCCAAGAAATATAAACCACAAGCATATCGACTGCACACCCAATAATTAACCAATGGCCAGAAGTCACATGCGCAAGATAGTTATAAAGCAATGAGCCACACTCCAAAAGTCAATACACGTCTGTGAACCCCCTGGAAGATTTCACACCTATGTAACTAATCAACACCACATTAATTCTTCTAGCCAAGATGATTATAACGAACAACCAAGCTAACCACTATTTTTACACAACCGTGCAACACACAAAAAAATCAAGAACCCAATAATAGTAACACACACCAAAAGAAATCAACAATGTGAGTCACTCCAAAAGATCAATCAAAAGTCATGAGTCACTCCAAAGAAATCAAAAGACTTAGCCGTGAGTCACTCCAAGCCATAGACACATCAGTCCTTCCCCAATAACCAAACCGAAAACCTACAGCCTTAAATCAAGCATTGTGCAACCAACCAAGACAGAAAAAGAAGTCACGCACTCATCTAAAATCCAATTCACGTAAGATGTCCTCCTCCACACATCAACGTGATCCACACACACATTTATTGAAGATAGAACTCTTTCATGCTTAAACCATTATCCCAAAAATCCAATTCAAACAAGAAGTATTATTTGGTTACACCTCATCTTAATTTGAATTTTAAGACTTGTATTATCTTAAAGATCCGATAATCAAAAATGTCAAAATTAAATAATAAAATATATAATAAATATCTTAACACATAATTTCCTGAAGCACAAGCCTTCGCTAAGCTTAACACATATTTTCCCTGCATTGAACAGATTCCCAGCATCAAAAATGTTAAGATGAGAATTCGCATCGTCAATATCTTCTATTCTGCCAATAGAGAGGTCCGTTAGATCTGATCAATATCACTTGCAAGTATGTGGATATGGAACAACCAAGAGATGTTGAATTCAATATATAGGAGATGTTGGTGAAGATGGAAAATCTCAAGTTTCTTGAATTCCAATGCATATTGGTATCCAATTGTACGTATATATATACAGACATCCACTAAAGTTTGAAGAACGTATATTACAGTATACGGACAGCTGATAAGTTCTTAGAAATTTGATTCAGGTGCTTTTACAACGTGACATTACCTTCTTTAATTAATATAATTATATTGAAAACTTTAAGTAAAAGGAAGGAAGATGAAATCCCTATTTTTGACCAATTTGGATATATGAAGGAAGTAAATGTAAATTTCAATGTAGAAAAAAATCTTAAGCAATTAAACTAATAATTTTGTTCTTGTCTCGATGTTGTCTGTTTATAAATTCACATGCTTTGACAAACAATTAAAACAACATATTTCATGTTGTTATTAGTATTTGATCTTAAAAATAACCCCACTAACTAAAAGTAAGACTACGTATTATTGAACTTATCTAAATTTTACGAATCAGCAAAATTTTTACTGAATTCTTCCATATGTTATTTACTAGGATTCGGTCATCATAAAAGTGAAAGTTCATGAAATGAAGTCAAAGAAATAGTGATTTAATATTAAAAACCTCATGAAAGTAAATCTACCTTAAAGGCTCACTTTTAATACTTCCAAGGAACTTCAATTACGCTCAACGGCGGAGTAGACGAAATCCAAGCTACTTATATAAAATC
Organism: Erythroxylum urbanii; assembly: GCA_027568935.1. NCBI lineage: Eukaryota > Viridiplantae > Streptophyta > Magnoliopsida > Malpighiales > Erythroxylaceae > Erythroxylum > Erythroxylum urbanii. Next base: position 8,101 of record JAOQML010122830.1, read on the forward strand.
ATTTGTATAACTTAAATTCAAATATTTGTCAATTTGCTTAAAAGATACTTCATAATGGTTTGATTTTTTGATTAAAAGTCTATTAGGTAAAATACTCCAGATCCAAATCCTGTTATATATTAAATAGTCCGTAATAGAGTAACGAAAAATACAGAAAGAGCAAATAAATGGGACACTAAACACAAGGATTTACGTGATTCGGTCAATGTGATCTACGTCTACGGCGGAGGGTGAGCCAAATTTACTAAAATGGAGAATGTACAAAAGTACAAAAGATTGGTATAGAAGCTTTGCAACTACTACTATTTCCAAATAAATAGAAGCTTTCTGCAAAAAAGGAAAAAAAGAAAGGTAGTGACTAAATTGAGAAGGAATGGTTCATTTGAAGCTTCAACAAACTCCTCTATTTAGAGTGCAAATGTTTGAGTTTTTGTCCAAGGAATTCTGTCAAATTTTCCAACCTTTCCAACCTCTCAGCAATCTTCGCGCAAGAAAAATTCATACCAGAAACATGCTTGATGACTTTTGGCCAAGATGGCTAAAAAAGTTTACCTTGGCCAGAAAAGTATGCCAACAACGTTTGCCATCACATGGAAAAATTTCGATGTTTGTTGGCCAATGTTTGACTCAGTGAAGGGGCCAAGACACTTTTGTCAACAAATCTCTACTTTGACTTGGTCCCATAACAATTATTCATCTGCTCCACCTTCTACAGCGATGCCCGGGTTATATCACCAACTATAAACACCAATCAAGTCCAAGCACTGCTTGAACTTGTAAATTACGAGAGCCTTTGTGAACATATCAGTAGGATTGTCTTTCGTATTGATCTTCTGAGTAAGGACCTTCTTCTTTGCAATAGTATCCTGAATAAAATAATACTTAACATCAATATGTTTCATCCTCTTATAATACATCTGGTCTTTTGTCAAATGAATAGTACTCTAACTATCACAATAAACGATAGTAACCCCTTGATGTAGAGATAACTCGTTGAATAAACCTCTCAACCATAATGCTTCTTTGATAGCCTCAGTGACTGCCATATATTCTACTTTAGTAGTAGATAAAGTTACTACATGTTGTAAAATAGCTTTCCATCTAACGGCACAATCTCCAATATAAAATAGATAACCTATGAGAGACTTGCATCTGTCGAGATCACCAGCATAATCAGAATCTACAAAATTAACCAAATTGTTGCTGGTTCTACCAAACTCCAAATAAAAGTTTGAAGTACCCTTCAAGTCTCTGATAATCCATTTCACAGCCTGCCGATGTTGTTTACCAGAATTGGCCGTATACCTGCTAACGACACTAACAACTTGTGAAATATCAAGAAAAATACATAACATTGCATACATAATACTGCCGACGACATTAGAATAAGGAACAAGTGCCGTATAATCTTCTTCTTACTGTGATTGTGGTGATTGAGCAGCAGATAGTCTAAAATGGCTAGCAAGAGGAGTACTAACCGCTTATGGCATCTCGCATGCCAAATCTTTCCAAGACTTTATTGAGGTAACTCTTATGTGTCAAAAACAATTAACAACTCTTCGATCAAGTCTTATCTCCATGCTAAGAATTTTCTTCGCTGCTCCCAAATCTTTCATCTCAAATTCACCGTGTAATAAGGCCTTCAAATGGTTAATATCTATGCCATTCTTGGCGGCAATGAGCATATCATCAACATATAACAATAAATAGATGAATGAGCTGTCATCTAACTTCCGGAAGTAAACACAACTATCATACATACTCCTAGAGAAATCATGATCTAACATAAATGAATCAAATCTCTTATACCACTATCTTGGAGACTACTTTAATCCGTACAAGGATTTCTTCAATAAGCAAACATAGTCTTCTTTTCCTGCAACTTTAAAACCTTCAGGCTGTTTCTTATAAATCTGCTCATCTAATTCACCATGTAATAATTTTGTCTTGATGTCAAGCTATTCTAATTCCAAATCAAACATGGCAACCAATGCAAGTAATACACGTATAGAGCTATGTTTCATCACTGGAGAGAAAATATTATTAAAATCAACACCTTTTACTTGACTATAGCCCTTTGCAACGAAACGTGCCCTATACCATACATTTTCAACACCTGAAGTACCTTCTTTTCTTTTGAAGACCTATTTGCAACCAACAATTTTCTTACCCTTTGGCAACTTCACCAGAACCCAAGTACCATTCTTGTGCAAAGATTCCATTTCTTCATTCATTGCTACCAGCCACTTATCTGCATCAGCACTTGAAACTACCTCTGTATATGTGAAAGGTTCACCGTCTTCACCTGTTTCCTTTGCCACTAATAAAGCATAGGCAACAAAATCTGTAGACATCTGTGGTGGTCTAATATCCCTTCTTAGTCTGTCTCTGGCTGTGGAATATTCTTCTTCTACTGGTTCATCTTTAACATGATCAAGATCTGGTTCATTAACTTAATCTATCTGATGTGTAGAAGACATCTATGAAGGACCTGAACTGCTAATCTCTAACTCCACATGCTTCTGTGTATTATCTTCCTTTTCAAAATTACAAGGATTACAAGACTCATTTCTAGGATACAACATAAAGGACTCATCAAACGTAACATTCCTACTAATTACAAATTTAGGTGACTTAGGATTAGGACACCACAATCGATATTCTTTCACCCCTGAAACATAACCGAGGAAAATACATTTCTTAGCCCTAGGCTCTAATTTTCCTTCATTTACATGCATATATGCTGGACACCCAAATATTCTTAAATTATAGTAATCAGCAGGAGTACCTGACCAAACTTCCTCGGAAGTCTTGAAATCGAGAGGAGCACAAAGAGAGCGGTTGATGATGTAGCAAGTCGTAGCAATGACTTCTGCCCAAAAATTAAGTGTCAACCATGCATTAGAGATCATACATCGAGCCCTTTCCAAAAGAGTCCGGTTCATGAGCTAGGCGACTTCATTTTGTTGCGGAGTCATTCTGATAGTTTGATGCTAAGCAATTCCTTCATTTTTGCAAAATTCATCGAATTCACCTCCACAAAATTCCAAACCATTATTTGTCTACAACCTCTTGATATGTTTCCCTGTCTGTTTTTCAATCAAAACTTTCCATCGCTTAAAGGTTAAGAAAACATCATTCTTATGTTTTAAGAAATACACCCAAACCTTTCTTGAATAATCATCAATAAAAGTCAACATATACCCGGCACCACCTTTAGAAGGAACACGAGAGGGCCCCCAAAGATCAGAATGAATATAATCCAAAGTACTTTTTGTTTTGTGGACAGCTGGAGAACTGAAACTGACTCGTTTCTGCTTTCCAAAGATACAATGCTCACAAAAGTCCATCTTACCAGTACTTTGACCACAAAGTAGGCCTTTTTTGCTTAACAACATTAAGCCTTTCTTACCCATATGTCCCAAACGCATGTGCCACAATTTGGTAATGTTGGCATCTGAGGACATAGAGATTGTTGTAGTACCTGTTACACTAAATTCCCTGTAAAATATACAAACTACTAGACTTTCAAGCTTTCATCAATACAAGAGCATCTTTTGAAAATTTTAAAACTCCACCTTCAGCTGAGAACTTGCACCCTTGAGAATCAAGAGTGTCCAAAGAGATGAGATTTTTCTTTAAATCAAGAACATGTCTAACGTCAGTGAGTGTTCTAATGATCACATCATGCATTTTGATCCGGACTGTAACTTTACCAACAACTTTAGAGGTATCATTGTTACCCACCAAAACAATTCCACCATCCAGTGACTCATAAGTGGAAAAAAACTCTCTGTTAGGACTTATGTGGTAAGAACAACCCAAATATAAAATTCACTCCTTATTAAACTTGATTTTATCTTCTGTGGCTATAAAGAAAATTCCCTCAGTCTCATATGCTATTACACTGACCTCGACAGTGTTGCTATTACTCTTCTCATTTTTCTCCTTATTTTTTAATTTATAACAATCAACCTTTATGTGCCCCTTTTTCTTGCAATAATTGCCAATTTATTTTTGTGTCTGGACTTAGACTTGCCTTTAGATCTACCCTTTTTGAAATCTCAATTTTTAGATCTATCCCATACAAATACCTGACTTCCACTAGTCTCCTTAGTGATGTCCTTATCAATTTTCTCTTTTGACTTTTGTGCAGAATTAATACTATTATATGAGATTAACTTTTTCTCATAAATCATAGTATCATGAAAATATTTAAAGGACTGAGGAAGGGAACATAACGATAATATGGCTTGATTTTCATCCTCAGTATTCACATCTACATTCTTTAAATCCAAAATAAGAGAATCAAATTTATCCAAATGTGAAAGAATAGATGTACTTTCTGTCATCCTCAACATGTATAACTTTTATTTCAAATAAAACCAATTTTCCACCGTCTTCTTCATGCGCAACTTCTTCCACACACCTTTGACTGTAATTTCACTAGCAACTTCTTTCAAAACCAATTCAATATGATGGTTGATCTAGCCTTTTTATCTAGATCTGTGAATTTATTTCATGCCATATCCGCTAGCTTTATCTCCACTCCATCAAGTGCCATCTCACACCCATCCTGTATGAGAATAGCTTCCATCTTGAGTTGCCACATACCAAAATTAATACTCCAGTCAAACTTTTCAATTGAAGTCTTCGTTACCGTCATGGAGGCTAACAAAAATTATAATGCTCATTATTTTTCAACAAGTAGGTCTCGCAGACAAAACTGGAATAGTGGGCCCCATAAGTGAAAACGGGATAGTAGGCCCTATAAACAAAAATGAGGAGTGGACCTTACAAATAAAACCGAGGTAATGAACTCCCTCAAACAAAACAGGATAGTGGGCCCCATAAGTGATACTGAAGTAGTTGGTCCTGTTTAGATTGCCAATATTGATGAGATAATTTAGGGATATTAACCAATATGTATATATGTTAGTTAGGAAAGTATTTGCGTGTATTAATTGTGATGGGAGATTTTCTAGGAGTGTTAGTGGACATTGCACACTTTTAGGGGAAGTTAGAGAAATTATAGGGAGTATGCTTTGTATATAATTAATCATGTAAATAGGTTCAGGGGTGAAGGAAATTTAAGGAATCGTTTCCCATTTTCTATTTTTCATGGTATCAGAGCGAGAGGAGAAGTGATAATGGTGGAACACCATGCCACCAAAGGAGCAAACGTCCAAAATGGGTTCAATTCCCAGCAATTCACCACTGTATTTAGATCCTTCAAATAGCCCAGGGGTAGTGATAACCTCATGTATCTTTAATGGTGATAATAATGATACTTGGGAGAAGGCTGTAAGGAATGCGTTAAGGCGAAAAACAAATTGGGTTTCATTGATGGGGTCGTAAAAAAACCAGAAGAAGAGGAAGGAGAGGAGGCAGCTGCGAAGATCCAAACCTAGGAAATATGCAATTCCATATTGATTTCATTGATGTTCAATACGATAGACTCAAAATTACACCCAGTATATCGTATACAGAGATAGCAAAGGGCTTGTGGGATGATTTGAGAGAGCGATTCTCTATCGGGAACGCACTGAGAATATATCAGTTGAGAAGTGATTTATCAAGTTTAAGACAAGGACGGCAAAATGTTATGACACATTACACTAAGCTTAAAGGAATGTGGGATGAACTCAGCAGTTACTCCAAAGTTCCAAATTGTACCTGTGGGGTAGTGATAGAGTTCTTAAAAGAAAAGGAAGAGGAACGATTGTATCAATTCTTGATGGGGCTCAGCGATGAGGTGTTTGGGACGTTGCGGTCCTAAATCTTGGCAATGGATCCTTTATCGTCCATTGGTAGAACATATGCGATGATTGTTTAAGAAGAGAAATATAGAAGCCTAGCTCGGGCAAAGGAGGAGAAGGGTGAGATGACAGCCTTCATAGTCCACACACGTCCGAAGTTCCATCAGCAGTGAGGAGATGAAGCTAGACCCATTTGTTCACACTGTGGCAAAGAAGGCATGATGTGACTGATTGCTTTCAGATAAATGGGTATCCTCCTAACTAGGGGAGGCAAGGAGGTGGATGAGGCAGGGGTCGAGGTCGAGGAAGAAGCTTTGGACATGGTATACAGTCACAAGAAATAACAGCTAAGGTTAATGTGGCAAACCATCACAGTGGGTCAAGCACCCAAGAGACCACAGCAATGGGGGAAGCAGTAGGAGATGGGAGACTGGCGTTCATACCTGAACAAATGCCTAAGCTGCTGACATTGATTGAAGCTTCACCTAGCAACCAAGAAAGAATGTCAGGTGAGTTTTTTTTTTACAAAAAGGGACAGAACAGTGGATACTCGACACTGGGGCATCAGACCACGTAACTAGGAACATGTAAATGTTGGGAAAACCGAATGAAAGGAGTCCTGCTAATGTGGGCCTACCAGATGGCATACAGGTGACAACCACCAAAGGTGGCACAGTAGTTTTGGGGGAAAGATTAATTTTGAATGATGTTATCTATGTTCCTTCTTTAACTTGCAACTTAATATCGATAGGACAATTAATCAGAGAAATGAATTGTATTGTGACATTTACTAATGATAGGTGTTTAATACATGATTGTTTTACTAAGAACCAGATTAGAGTGGGTGAATATAAGGACAGGGCCTACTACCTGAAGCTGGAAGAAGTGAAGGTTTGCAAAGTGAGTGAAAAGGAACTTGGCAATCTGTGGCATAGAAGAATGGGGCATCCTGCAAGTCAGATTTTATATTCCTTATCTGATTTATTTGGGAATAAATTAAATAAGAGTGAAGATAATGTTATTTGTGATGTATGTACTAGGGCTAAGCAAACTCGTTTGAAGTTTCCTTTGAGTAATAAAACTACCGACCACTATTTTGATTTAATTCATTGTGATATATGGGGACACTATCGAATAGATAACTTGTATGGTGTGCATTATTTTTAACTATTATGGATGATCGTAATAGGGGTGTGTGGATCTATTTGATGAAAGAAAAGGTACAAACTGGAAAACTATTGTGTGATTATTATGCCTTAATAAGAATGCAATTTGGAAAAATGATTAAGAAGATTAGGAGTGATAATAGGATTGAGTTTGCTACCACTACCATGAAAGAATTTTATGTTGAAAATGGCATAATACATGAGACTAGTATTGTTAGGACGCCACAACAAAATGGTCGTGTAGAGCGAAAACACAGACATATTTTAGAGGTGCCAAGGGCCCTAAGATTTGAAGCAGGATTACCTATTGAGTTATGGACCGAATGCATCCTCACTGCTAGGTACTTGATTAATCAAACCCTGACGATAATCTTAGATGGGAAAACGCCATATGAAGTATTGTTTAGATAAAAACCCTCACTTAAACACTTAAGAGTGTTCTGATGTTTGTGTTATGCTTACAACAATAACCCGCAGGAGAAAGACAAATTTGGGTCACGAAGTAAGAATGCTAGATTCATTAGGTACCCTTATGGGAAAAAGGGGTAGAAGTTACTTGATTTGGAAACCAATGAGATATTTACATCGAGGGACTTGAAATTCTATAAGGAGGTCATGCCATATATGGAGATTTAAAGGGAGCAACACACAAAGAGAGAAGAGATTGAACAAAGAAATAGGAAACAATCTAGTATTGTGTTAGAGGAGGAGAATGCATGGGGTGAAAAGGTGAGGGAGAATGAGAGAGGAAGAGATGACGAGAGGCATGAAGTGAGAAGTGTTCTCGTTAGACAGGGGGAGAGTGAGGTAGCCAGGGAAAACCAGGAGCTGGAAGAGTTACTTGAACCCATGTAACCTATGGGACAGTGAGGAGATGTGAGGATAGAGTTGGGAGGAGGGCGACACAGTAAGAAAACACCTACACATCTGGAGAATTCCATATGCCATTCAGCAACTGTGAAGGAGGTAGACCCCGATCCAGTTTTACCACTCCAACAAGGGTCAATGAAAGTAGGTACTAGATATCCTATTGAAAGTTATGTTACATATTATTCTTTTTCTCCTGCCTACCGATGTTTTCTCGCAGCTATTACTGTGAACAAAGAGCCTAGAAATTATGCAGAAGCAGTGAAGGATGCAAGATGGAGAGAGGTCATGGTCAAGGAAATAAAGGTGTTAGAGGTGAACCAATCATGGGAGGTGGATGATTTGCCACCGGGGAAAAGACCTATAGGACGCAAGTGGGTATATAAGATAAAATACAAGGCAGATGGGACAATAGAGAGATTCAAGTCAAGGCTTGTGGTGCAAGGGTTCACATAAATAGAAGGTGTGGATTTCCAAGAAACATTTGCAGCAGTGGAGAAGATGGTTAACGTGAGATGTGTGTTGGCCGTGACAATGGCAAAAGGATGGGACTTGCACCAACTTGACATGAATAATGCCTTTTTGCATTGAGACTTAGAAGAAGAGGTGTACATGAAATTACCACCTAGTTTTGAAGTTAAAGGAGGAAACAAAGTGTGTAAGTTGAAGAAGTCATTGTATGTGTTGAGGCAAACTTCAAGAAATTGATTTGCCAAGTTAGTAGGGGCATTGTAAGGGTATGGCTTCATACAATCGCAAGCGGATTATTCTCTCTTTACCTATAATCATGGGGGTAACTTTATAGGGGTGTTGGTGTACGTAGATGACTTGATACTAGTTGGAAACAACCAAGATTCTTGTGAGAAGTTAAGGGGTTCTTGGATAGGAGTTTTGGCATTAAAGACTTAGGTGGTCTAAAGTATTTCCTGGGGATAGAAGTATCTAAGGGTCAAAAGGGGTTGATTCTAAACCAAAGAAAGTATGTGTTAGACATAATCACAGAGTGTGGTTTACTGGGATCTAAACCGATCGAGGTGCCTATGCAACAAAATCATGGTCTAGGTCTTGCACAAGGTGAAATACTACGTGATCTAGCAAAGTGCAGAAGATTAGTCGGACGACTAATTTATTTGACCATCACTCACCTGAAGTTATCATATGCAGTTTATGTCTTGTCATAATTAATGCAATCACCTAGAAGGGAGCATTATGATGCAGTGTTACGGGTAGTACAATATCTAAAAGGCAGCCCCGGTCGAGGTATTGTTATACATTGAGATGGTGACTTACAATTGTATAGGTATAGTAATTCAGACTGGGCAAGCTGTCCAATAACGAGGCAGTCAACAACTGAGTACTTTGTGACTTTGGGGCAAACACTGGTATCATAAAAAATGAAGAAACAAGGGACAGTGACTAAATCATCGGCTAAGGCAGAGTATCGGGCTATGGGTGTAGCAATAAGTGAGCACATTTAGATAAAGGCATTTTTGACAGAATTAGGAGTTTTTCATATGAGGCCGATGAGATTGTATTGTGATAATCAAGCTGCACTACACATTGCAAAGAATCTCGTGTTTCATGAGAGAAGAGATTGATTGTCATTTTATTCGACAACATCTAGTATAAGGGAACATTGCTGCATTATATGTACTGTCTCGAAATCAATTGGCGGATGTATTCACCAAGGCACTTGGAAGAAGACAGTTTGAAGTTTTACTTGGCAAGTTGGGCATTACGAATGCTCTAAGAACACAATTCTCAACTTCAAGCCAAATTTCAAGACTCTTAAGGACATATTCCAAATTTGATTCCTTCATGAAAAATGTATACCTAAGTCTCTAGTTTACTTTAAATCAAAATTCATCCAATTTGGAAATTCAAAGATCAAGTTATAGCCAAAATATAGATGTATGTTCAATAAAACACTCCATATAAAATATTCCAGCACACTTCATCATCAACCTTACATGCAATTCATTCCAATTCAAACATTATTCTCATACCATTTAACAAGTTATAAAGCTCAAATTGTTACTTACCTTTTAGGCTTCCAACTCAGTTCAAAATTCCAGATTCACTAAGCCTCCAAGCATGCAAGATTCATCACAAACTTAAGATGGAAACAAGGTGTTTTTGGACAGCAATAAGATGATCACTTCCAGCTGGTTTCTTAGTTATTTTGTGAAGGATTAACATGTGAATTTTGCGTAGAAATTTGGATAGGGTTAGACTACAATTTTAGAGAGAAAACTTCATGAAATTTTGGTGGAGAAGGTGAAGAACAAAGGAGGAAGACTGTTGGCTATCCTTGCTGTAATTTTGTGCTAAGTGTCATCAAATTACCTAAGCCATATGTCTTAAGGCATGTATGACATGTGCCTAATCAAGATGTTGCCATTAGTCCATTTCTTAAACTGCCATTTGTCACCAATTAATTAGTCCATAAGTCAATCCAAGATTGGTCCACTTGTCATACAATAATTGGTCCATTTGTCACTCCATAATTAGTCCATTTGTCAATTAATTCCTAATCCAATTGTCACTCATTTAACTATGCCAAATTTCACTCAATTTTGAGCTTAGTCATCCTAATTTTCCATGTCTCAATTAGTCTTGCCACTAGGCATTTTTTCTAGTCCAAAAATATCCCAAAATTTTAGAAATTTTGGAAATGTTCGAAATGTCACCAAAAATATGAAATTAATTCTAATACACACCAATTCAATTTTCAAGAAAAATAATCCACAATTCACATTTTTAATCACATTAAAAATCACTTATACCCGAAAAATGTCAATGAATGGATGTACAACCATATTAATGTGAAAAAATTAATATTCTCGTGTATGTGTATACCACATTATGCATAAGTATGAATTATACTTTCTAATTTCTCAGTAACCTCTTATAAACATTATTTTAACCTTATCCTAAGTAACAAGATATTATAACTCTCCCCTTCTAAAAGAAATTTTGTTCTCAAAATTCTTACCTGATGGTTCGAATAGGTAGGGATATTGTTTCCTCGTATGATCCTCCGTTTCCCAAGTTGCTTCCTCAGTCGAGTGATTTCTCCAAAGGACTTCCAAGAATGGAATTACTCTATTTGTCAGCTGCTTTGTCTTATAACCCACTATCTGTACTGGCTCTTCAACATAGCTTAGAGTACTAGCAACCTCAATATCTCGAGCCGGTAACACATGTGTTAGATCAGATATGTATCTTTTTAACATGTCACATGAAACATATTATGCAACTGAGACATCTCATTAGACAAAGCTAACTTTTATGCCAAAGGTCTTATCCTCTCAAAGATTTGATAAGGACCATTGTACCTAGGGCTCAACTGTGATAATGATTGTTATATGCAAACTCAATCAATGTAATGTATTGGTCCCATGCTCCTTAAAACTCCAATACATATGCTCGGAGCATATCCTCAATAGTCTGGATTGTTCTATCACTCTGTCCATCTGTTTGAGGATAAAATGCAGTACTGAAGTTTAATTGTAACATCCCGGTCCCACCTAACGGGTCAGATCAGGAAAACGGGTCTATGAGAAGACCAATGAGAGAAGTAAGGACAGACATACCTCATGCTCATGCAATTGTGAAAGTGTGAT
>JAOQML010122839.1:0-19511 GCA_027568935.1 Erythroxylum urbanii
CTCCCTTATCTTAGGATATGTGTCGGAATGACCTACGGGCGTCCCGGTACGTACCCTAGGGTAATGGGGTGTTACATAAAGACCATGTCAATAGGCAATTTAGCCCACCGAAGGTCCATAACGAGCTGTTTTTCCTACAAAAGGTGCCTGGAAAAAGTGCCAATGGGTTGTTTTGCAATCGAAGCTATGACAATGGGCTATTTTCCCACTGAAGGTGCTTAGTGACCATGCCAATGGACTATTTTACCCACAAAAGATGTGTGAATAGGTTGTTTTCACACCAAAGGTGCCTAGCAAGCATGCCAATGGGATTTTTTCCCATCAAATGTGTCAAACGAGCTATTTTTCCCACTGAAGGTGCCTAGCGATAGTGCCAACGGGTTGGTTTGCCAACCAAAGCTGCAATAAAGGGTAGTTTTTCCCACCGAAGGTGCCTAACGATCGTGCCAACGAGATGTTTTTTGCACCAAGCAAGGGTGCTTAGTGATCGTGTCAACGGGCTGTTTTTCCTACCAAAGGTGCCCAACGAGCTACTTTTTACACTGAGGGTGCCTGGCGACCTTGCCATCTGGCTATTTTACCCAATGAAGGTGCCCAATGGACTATTTTACCACCGAAGATGCCTAACAACCTTGCCAACCTGCTGTTCCACCCACTGAAGGCGCCTAGCGACCATGCCAATGGGCTATTTTGCCCATAGAAGTTATGCGAATAGGCTATTTTCACACCAAAGGTGCCTAATGACCATACCAACGGGCTGTTTTGCCCACTGAAGGTGCCTAAAGAACGTGCCAACGAGCTGTTTAGCCCATCGAAGCTTGTTTATTAACGGAAGTCCCGTCAAAGGGTAGTTTTTCCCACTGAAAGTGCCTCGCGACTGTGCCAACAGGTTGTTCTTCCCACTGAAGGTGCCTAGCGATCATGCCAATGGGTTGTTTTATGTACTGAAGGTGCCTAACGACCGTTCCAATGGGCTATTTTGTTAATCGAAGCTATGCTAAAGGCCTATTTTTCTTATCGAGGGTGCTCAACTTGCTATTTTTCCAATCAAAGGTGCCTAGCGACTGTAACAACGGGCTGTTTTGCCCACCAAAGTTGTGCTAACAGGCTCTTTTGCCCACCAAAGTTACATAGCGACTGTGTTAACAAGGCTATTTTCCCACCGAAGGCACCTAGCGACTGTGCCAATAGACTATTTTCCATACCCAAGCTATGCCAACGAGGCCTAGCGTCCCTATCAATGGGCTGTTTTACCCACCGAAGGTGCCCAACGATCTATTTTTCCAATTGATGATGCCTAGTGATCGTGTCAACTGGTTGTTTTGCTAATCGAAGCTGTGCCAATGGGATGTTTTCGTAACGTAGGTTATTAGCAACCATGCTAACGAGTTGTTTTACACACCAAAGATGCCTAGCGACCTTGCCAACAGGCTATTTTGCCACAGAAGTTGTGCTAACTTGTTGTTTTGCCCAATAAAGGTGCCCAACGATCTATTTTGCCCACTGAAGGTGCCTAGCGACCATGCCAATGGGCTATTTTGCCAATCGAAGGTGTGGCAACAAGCTGTTTTTCCCACCGTAGGTGCTTAGCAACCGTGCCAATGGGCTGTTTTGCCCACTAAATGTGCCTAACAATCGTGCCAATGGTCTATTTTTCCCACCGTTGGTGTTGTGCGACTGTTCCAATGAGCAATTTAGCCTACCGAAGGTGCCTAGCAACCATGCCAATGGGCTATTTTTCTTGCAAAAGTTACGCTAATGGGTTGTTCTTCCCATCGAAGATGCCTAGCGACCATGCCAACGGGGTGTTTTGCCCATCGGAGGTCCCCAACGAGTTGTTTTTCCCATCGAAGGTGCCTAGCGGCCATGCCAATAGGTTGTTTTGCCCACCGAAGGTGCCTATCGACTGTGCCAATAGGCTGTTTTGCCCACCAAAACTGTGCCAACTGGCTATTTTTCCCACTAATGGTGCCTAAAGACCATGCCAATGAGCTGTTTAGCCCATTGAATGTGATGAACGAGTTGTTTTTCCTACCGAAGGTGCCTGCCGACAGTGTCAATGGGTTATTTTGCAACGAAGCTGTGCCAACGGGCTATTTTTTGCCAAAGGTGCGTAGCGACTATGCCAACGGGCTGTTTTGCCCGTAAAAGTTGTGCAAATAGGAAGTTTTCAAACCAAAGGTGCCTAATGACCATGCCAACGAGCTATTTTGCCCACCAAAGGCACCCAACAAGCTATTTTTCCCACCAAAGGTGCCTAGCGACTGTGCCAACAGACTGGTTTGCCAATCGAAGCTGTGCTAAAGGGCAATTTTTCCCACCAAAGGTGCTTAGCAACCACGCCCACATAAACGTGCTGTTTTGCCCACCGAAGCTACCTAACGAGTTGTTTTCCCACTGAAGCTGCCTAACAATCGTGCCAACAGACTGTTTTGCCCACCAAAGTTGCTCAAGGTGTTGTTTTTCCCACCGAAAGTGCCTTGCAACTGTGGCAACAGGCTATTTTTTCCTACTACAGTTGCTTAGCGTCTATACCAACGAGCTGTTTTGCCTACCGAAGGTGCCTAGCGACCGTTCCATTGGGCTGTTTTGCCTACCAAAGCTATGTAAAAGGCCTGTTTTTTTCACCAAAGGTGCTTAACGTACTGTTTTTCCAATCGAAGCTGCCTGGCGACTGTGGCAACGGGCTATTTTTCCCTTAGAAGCTATGCGAACGAGCTATTTTTCTTACCAAATATGCCCAATGACTGTGCCAATTGTCTATTTTGCCAATCGAAGCTATGCCAATGGGCTGTTTTTCCTACCAAAGGTGGCTGGTGATCGTGCCAACAGGCTGTGTTGCCCACCGAAGGTAGCCAACGAGTTGTTTTTCCCACCAAGGGCGTTTAGCGACCCTGCCATCATGTTGTTTTGCCCACCGAAGGTGCCCAATGGGCTATTTTTCAACCGAAAATGCTTAATGATCTTGCTAACAGGCTATTTTTCCCACCTAAGGTGCCTGACGACTGTGCTAATAGGTTGTTTTGCCCACCAAAGGTGCCTAATGAGCTATTTTTCCCACCGAAGGTGCCTAGTGATAGTGCCAAATGGCCGATTTTCCAAACCGCACCAACTGGCTATTTTGCCAATCGAAGCTGTGCCAGGGGCTATTTTTCCCACCATAGGGGCTTTGCAATCATGCCAACAAGCTGTTTTACCTACCGAACGTGCCCAGTGACCATGCCAATGAGCTGTTTTGCCTAGAGAAGCTCTGCTAACAGGCTGTTCTTCCCACTGAAGATGCCTAGCGACCATGCCAACTGGTTGTTTTGCCCACCGAAGGTCCCCAACGAACTGTTTTTCCCACCGAAGGTGCCCGTGGCCATGCCAATGGGCTATTTTACCCACCGAAGGTGCCTATCAACTGTGTCAGCAGCCTGTTTTCCCATCGAAGTTATGCCGACGGGCTATTTTTCCTATCGAAAGAGCCTAGAGACCATGCCAACAGGCTGTTTTGTGCACCAGATATGCCAAGCGAGCCATTTTTCCCACTGACGGTGCCTGGTGATAGTGCCAACGGGCTATTTTACAACTAAAGCTCTGCCAACGGGTTGTTTTGTCGACTGAAGATGCCCAATGATCTGTGTTTCCCACTGACGGTGCCTAACGGCTGTGCCAATGGGAAGCTGTGCCGATCGAAAGTGGGCCAATGGGCTGTTTTTCCACCGTAGGTGCTTACAGACCATGCCAACTAGCTGTTTTGTCTATCAAAGGTGCCTAATGATCATGCCAATGGGTTATTTTTTATGTGCTTTGCAATCGTGCCAATAGGCTGTTTTGCCCACCAATGGTGCCTAGCGACCATGCCAACGAGCTGTTTTACCTACAGAAGCTCTGCCAACGGGCTGTTCTTCCTACCGAAGATGTCTGGTGACCGTGCCAACGGGCAGTGCTACCCACCGAAGGTTGCCAATGATTTGTTTTTCCCACCAAGGGTGTCTGGCGACCCTGCCATCAGGTTGTTTTGCCCACCAAAGGTGCCCAATGGGCTATTTTCCACCGAAGAAGCCTAACGATCTTGCCAACGGGCTGTTTTACCCACCAAAGATGCCTGACGACTGTACCAACGGGTTGTTTTGCCCACCGAAGGTTCCTGGTGACTGTGCCAACTGAAGGTGCCTAGCAACTATGCCAATGGGATGTTTTACCCATATAAGCTATGCCAATGAGATGTTTTTCGCATGAAAGGTGCTTAGTGATCTTGTCAATTGGTTGTTTTGCCCACTAAAGATGCCCAACGAGCTATTTTTCCATCGAAGGTGCCTACTGACCACGACAACGGGTTGTTTTGCCCATCTAAGGAGATTAAGGTGCTGTTTTTCCCACCGAAGGTGCTCAAGGTGCTATTTTTCCAATTGAAGGTGCCTAGCGATCGTGCCAACTGGGTATTTTGTTAATTGAAGTTGTGCCAACAGGATGTTTTCGCACCGTAGGTGCTTAGCGACCATGCCAACAGGTTGTTTTGCCTACTGAAGGTGCCTAATGACCGTGCCAATGGGTTGTTTTATCCACTGAAGATGCCATACGATCTATTTTTCCTACTGACGGTGCCTAGCGGTCATGCCAACAGGCTATTTTGCCCACTGAAGTTCTGCCAATGGGCTATTTTTCCCACCAAAAATGCTTAGAGACCATGCCAACAGGTCGTTTAGCCCATTGAAGGTGTGCAATGAGTTATTTTTCCCAAGAAAGGTGCCTAGAGATAGCGCCAATAGGCTACTTTCTAACCGAAGCTGTGCCAATGGGCTGTTTTTCAACCGAAGTTGAATAAAGATCGTGCCAATAGGCTATTTTGCCCATAGAAGCTGTGCCAATAGACTATTTTTCCAACCAAAGGTGCCTACCGACCATGTCAACGAGTTGTTTTGCCCACTGAAGACGCCCAACGATCTATGTTTCCCACTTACAGTGCCTAGTGACCGCTCCAATGGGTAGTTTTGCCAATCGAAAGTTTACCAATGGGCTGTTTTTCCCACTGTAGGTGCTGAATGACCGTGCCAACTAGCTATTTTACCCATCGAATGTGCCTAATGACCATGCCAACGGGCTATTTTTCCCACCATAGGTGCTTTGTGATTGTGCCAATGGGTTGTTTTGCCCACCGAAAGTGCACACGGCCATGCCAATGAGCTGTTTTGCCCATCGAAGGTGCCTATTGACTATGCCAATACGATGTTTTTCCCACCAAAGCTAACGTGCTGTTTTTCCTATCAAAGGTGCATAGAGACCATGCCAACGGGTTGTTTTGCCCACCGGTTGTGCCCAACGAGCCATTTTTCCCACTGACAGTGACTGGAGACAGTGCCAACGGGCTATTTTGCAACCAAAGCTCTGCCAAGGGGCTGTTTCCCACTAAAGGTGCATAGCGACCGTACCAACGGCCTGTTTTGCCCACAGAAGCAGTACCAACAGACTGCTTTTCCCACTAAAGATGCCCAACGATCTGTGTTTCCCACTGACAGTGCCTAGCGACCGTGCCAACGGGCAATTTTGCGGACCAAAAGTGGGCCAATGGGCTATTTTTCCCACTTTAGGTGCTTACAGACTGTGCCAACTAGCTATTTTGTCCATCGAAGGTGGCTAAAGACCATGCCAACTGGCTATTTTTCCCACCGCATGTGGTTTACAATCATGCCAATGGGTTGTTTTGCCTACCAATGGTGCCTAGCGACCATGCCAACGAGCTGTTTTGCCCACAGAAGCTCTGCCAACGGGCTGTTCTTCCCACCGAAGATGTTTGGTGACTGTGCCAACAGGCAGTGCTGCCCACCGAAGGTGCCCAATGAGCTATTTTCCTGTCGAAGATGCCTAACGATCTTGCCAACATGCTGTTTTGCCCATCGAAAATGCTTGGCGACTGTGCCAATGGGTTGTTTTGCCCACTGAAGGTGCCTGGTGACCGTGCGAACTGGCTGGTTTGCTAACTGAAGGTGCCTAGCGATCTTATCAATGGGCTGTTTTGCCCACTGAAGATGCCCAACGAGCTATCTTTTCCACCGAAGGTGCCTAGTGATCGTGACAACGGGTTGTTTTGCCCACCAAAGGAGATCAAGGTGTTGTTAGAGAATATATATTGTACTGACCCACAGAAAGAACACTACATGATTTCATGTCATTAGTGATTCTCAATATGGTTTGACTTTAGTCCTCTGACCTGATGTCATCATGGTCACCTATATGAGGAATTCATTGTTTTGAAATTAGACTAAGTTATCTTTAATAGGATAACAAGGAGTCTTATGTTGGACATTAAATGAATTATGCGGAGGGATGTGAATGACGTAGATGGAATTTATACCTCTTTTAAATAAGAGAGATATCATTTAACCATCTTGACAAGTATGACTGAAGAAATACATGACCATGCTCAAATGAATTGATGAGGAGTCATTAATGTCATTTATTATAGTCAGTCAACTTGGGAATCAAGAAACTATGATTAACCAAAGGTTGACATGTACCATGCCTTGTGATTAATCTTGATATCGTGTTACAAAGGGACTGAGTTTATAACCATGGTTACAGGATAAATCGGATTATCGATCCTCATTTGATTTAGGTAGTCATAATGTCTTACTAGAGGCCACTTATGACTTATGGGCCTTGAAGTGAGATCAAGCCCATTGCCAACATCAAATGAGCCTGCAGGGTCACACACAGAGAGTGATGTGATCTGGGCTTATTCTTTTGGGCCTAATTTATTAGGCACTGAATAAATATATGTTGATATATTTATTGGGCTATATTGAATTAAGTTGTCGAGCTTTTATTATATAAGATACAATATGGGCCGAACTTATTGGGATTCCCTAATAGGAATAGGGATTAGGGTTTCTCTATAAATAGAGAACTTATGTCTCATTAGAGATGATACGAAAACCCTAGCCACCTAGCCCTAGTCCTAACAGTTCGTTCTTCTTCCGAGAGAAAAATTATGCGGCATTCAAAAAGTGCTTTGGAACGTGCTAGCACACATTATCCGCTGCCTAGATCGTTCATCCTCGTGTGGATACCGGTAGAGGACGTTCGCATACTGCAGTGTTTACAAATTAGAAAAATAAATACCAATCTGTGTCAAGAGGTAATCTCATATGTGTTGTGATTTTTGCTTATACTTCTTGTTGTGTGGTATGGTCCATTCCACTACGTATTGTGAATACTCGGGCCATAGGCGATCCAACACGAAGGTGCCCAACGAGCTATTTTTCCAGTCGAGGGTGCCTAGCGACCCTACCAATGGGTTGTTTTACCCACCGAAGGAGCCAACGGGCTATTATTCCCACTAAGATGCCTAACGTCCATGCCAACAGGATGTTTTGCCTACATAAGCTATGCGAATAGGTTGTTTTCCCACCAAAGGTGCTTATCGACTGTGCCAACAAGCTGTTTTGTCCATTGAAGATGCTCAAAGGGCTGTTATTCCCACTGAAGGTGAATAGCGACCATGCCAACAGGTTGTTTTCCCAATTGAAGCTGTGCCAACGAGCTATTATTCCTACTGAAGGTGCCTAGCGACCGTGTCAGCAGGCTATTTTGCCCACCAAAGTTGCCCAACGAGCTGTTTTTCCTACTGAAGGTGCATAGCAACCATAGCAATGGGTTGTTTTACCAATTGAAACTATGCAAACGGGCTATTTTTTCGACCAAAGGTGTGTAGCGACTATGCCAATGGGCTGTTTTACACACCGAAGGTTCCGAATGAGTAATTTTTCCCATCAATGTTGCCTATCGACCATGTAAACGGGCTGTCTTGCCAACTAAAGCTATGCTAACGGGCTGTTTTTTAACCGAAGGTGCCTAGTGACCATGTCAACGGGTTGTTTTTCCCATCGAATGTGCCTAATGACCCTGCCAACAGGTTGTTTTTCCCATTAAAGTTGCCTAACAGGCTATGTTTCCCATCAAAGATTCCTAGCGACTATGCCAACCGGCTATTTTGTCCATCGAATATGCCTAGAGACCGTACCAACGAGCTGTTTTGCCCATAGAAGCTGCCCCAATGGCCTGTTTTTACTACCAAAGTTGCCTAGGGATCGTGCAACGAGCTTTTCTGCCCACCAAAGGTGCCCAATGAGCTGCTTTTCCCACCGAAGATGTGCTAACGGGCTGTTTTGCCCATTGAAGGTGCATAGCGACTGTGCCAACGGGCTATTTTTTGTACGAAAGATGCCTAACGATTATGCCAACGGGTTGTTTTGCCCACCGAAGGTGCCCAACGAGTTGTTTTTCCCATTGAAGGTGCCTAGTGACCACTCCAACGGGTTGTTTTACCCACATAAGCTATGCCAGCGGGTCATTTTTCATATAAAAAGTGCCTAGCAATCGTGCCAATGGGCTGTTTTGCCTACCGAAGGTGGCCAATGGGTTGTTTTCCCACCAAAGATGTGCTGACGAGCTATTTTTTGCACCGATGGTGGCTAGCGACAGTACAAACTTTCGTTTTGCCCACTGAAGCTATGCCAATGGGTTATTTCTCCTACTGAAGGTGCCTAGTGATCGTTTCAATGGGCCATTTTGCCTACCGAAGGTGCCTAACAACGAAGTCAACGGGCTGTTTTGCCCACAAATGCTATGCCAACGGGCTGTTTTTCCTACCGAAGGTGCCCAGTGACCGTTAGAATGGGTTGTTTTGCCTACTGAATGTGCCCAACAATCTTTTTTCCAACCAAAGGTGTCAACCGACCATGCCAACGGGCTGTTTTGCCCACTGAAGGTGCCTAGAGACTATGTCAACGGGCTGTTTTGCCAACCGAAGCCATGCTAATGGGCTATTTTTCTTACAGAAGGTGCCTACCGACCGTTAGAAGGGGCTATTTTGTCCACCGTAGGTGCCCAACATAATTTTTTCCTACCGAAGGTGCCAACCAACCATGCCAACGTGCAGTTTTACCCACCAAAGGTGTGCCAATAGGCTATTTTTCTCACCGAAAGTGCCCAGGGATAGTCCCAGCAGGCTCTTTTGCCCACCAATGATGCCTAGTGACTATCTCAACGAGCTGTTTAGCCTGGTGAAGGTGTGTCAATGGGCTGTTTTCCCCACCAAAGTTGCATAGTGACCGTGCCAATGATCTATTTTGCCAACTGAAGATGCCCAACGATCTGTTTTTCCCACCAAAGGTGCCTAGCGACTGTGCCAACGGGCTGTTTTGCCCACCAAAGGTGCCCAACGATCTGTTTTTCCCATCAATGATGCTCAACGAGCTGTTTTTCCCACTAAAGGTGCCTAGCGACCGCACCAATTGGTTGTTTTGCCACCAGAGGTGCTCAACGAGCTATTTTTTCCCACCGAAGGTGCCTAGCGACCATGCCAATTGATTGTTTTGCCAACCGAAGCTGTGCTAACGAGCTATTTTTCCCTCCGAAGGTGCCTAGTGACCATGCCAATAGGCTGTTTTACCCACCGAAGGTGCCCAAGGAGTTGTTTTTCCTAATGAAGGTGCCTATCGACCATGTCAACGAGTTGTTTAGCCCACCAAAGTTGCCCAATGAGCTATTTTTCCCACCGAAGGTGTCTAGAGACCATGTCAACTGGCTATTTGGCACACTGAACCCGTGCCAATTGCCTGTTTTTCATAACAAAGATGCCTAGCGACCAAATGGGTTGTTTGCCTAACGAAGGTGCCCAACAAGCTGTTTTTCCCACCAAACATGCCTAGCGACCGTGCCAATTGGTTGTTTTTCCCACTGAAGGTGCCTAGCGACCTTGTCAACAGGCTATTTTGCCAACTGAAGCTGTGCCAACAGGCTATTTTTCCCACCCCAGGTGCCTAGTGTGTTGTTTTGCTCACCAATGATACCTAATGATCGTGTTAACGAGCTGTTTTTATTAAAGAAGCTATGTCAATAGTCGTTTCCCCATTGAAGGTACCTAAAGATCATGCCAATTGGTTGTTTTGCCCACCGAGTGTGTCCGACAAGCTATTTTTCCCATCGAAGGTGCCTAACAATCGTGCTAACGAGCTGTTTTACCGATCGAAGGTGCCCAACGGGTTGTTTTCCAAACAAAAGTGCCTAGCATCTGTGTCAACCGACTATTTTGCCCACCAAAGGTGCCTAACGAGTTGTTTCTCTCACCAAAGGTGCCTAGTGACCGTGCCAATTAGTTGTTTTGTCCACTGGAAGTGTCCAACGAGCTATTTTTCCCACCGAAGATGCCTGGCGATCTTACTAATAGGCTATTTTGCTAACTGAAGCTATGCCAACGGGCTATTTTCCAACGAAAGGTGCCTAGAACCTGTGCCAATGAACAATTTTGCCCAAAGAAGCTATTTCAATGGGCTGCTTTACTCAGCAAAGGTGCCAAGAGACCCTGCCAACGGGCTGTTTTGCCAACCGAAGTTGTGCCAATGGGCTATTTTTCCAATTGAAGGTATCTAGCGACGTGCCAACGAACTGCTTTTTACCACAGAAGTTGTGCCAACGGGCTTTTTTCCCATTGAAGGTGCCTAGAGACCATGCCAATAGGTTGTTTTGCCCATTAAGGGCGACCAATGACATATTTTTCCCACCATAGGTGCCTAACGACTGTGCCAACGGGCTATTTTGCCCACTGATGGTGCCTAATGAACTGTTTTTCCCACCAAAGGTGCCTAGCGACCACACCAATGAGCTGTTTTGCCAATCGAAGGAGCCCAACGGGCTGTTTTCCAACAAAAGGTAGCTAGTGTTTGTGTCAACCAGCTGTTTTGCCCACCTAAGGTGCCTAGCGACTGTAGCAACGGGCTGTTTTGCCCACAGAAGCTCTGCCAACAGGCTGTTTTACCTAGTAAAGGTGCCTAGCGATTGTGCCAATGGGCTACTCCACGAAAGGTGCCCAATGAGTTGTTTTTCCCATTGAAGGTGCCAAGCGACTATGCCAATGTGCTATTCTGCTAAACAAAGCTGTGCTAACAGGCTTTTTTCCCACCAAAGGTGCCTAGTGATCGTGCCAACGAGCTGTTTTGCTCATAGAAGTTGTACTAATGTGCTATTTTTCTTACCAAAGGTGCCTAGCAACCTTGACAATGGGCTGTTTTGCCCGCCGATGGTGCTCAACGAGCTATTTTCCCCACCGAATGTGCCTAGCGACCGTGCCAACAGGCTATTTTACCAACCGAAGCTATATCAACGAGCTATTTTTCCTACCGAAGGGGCCTAGCGACCATGTGAAAGGGTTGTTTTGCTCACCTAAGGTCCCCAACGAGCTCTTTTTCCCACCAAAGGTGCCTAACGACTGTGCTAACGAACTGTTTTGCCCTCCAAAAGAGCCCAACGGGCTATTTTCCAACCTAAGGTCCCTAGCATCTGTGCCAACCAGCTAGTTTGCCCATGTAAGGTGCCTAGCGACCATGCCAATGGGCTGTTTTGCCCACAGAAGTTGTGCCAACGGGTTGTTTTACCCAGGAAAGGTGTCTAGCAACCGTGCCAACGGGCTATTTTACCACAGAAGCTATGTCAATGGTCGTTTCCCTATCGATGGTACCTAGAGATCGTGCCAATTGGTCATTTTTCCCATCGAGTGTGTCGAACGAGCTGTTTTTCCCATCGAAGGTGCCTAAAAATCGTGCCAACGGGCTATTTTGCCCACAAAAGATGCCCAAAGGGCTGTTTTCCAACCAAAGGTGCCTAGCATCTGTGTCAACGGGTTGTTTTGCCCACCGAAGGTGCCCAACGAGCTATTTTTCTCGCCAAAGGTGCCTAGCGATGGTGCCAATTGGTTGGTTTGCCCAATGGAGGTGCCCAACGAGCTATTTTTCCCATCGAAGGTGCTTGACGACCTTACTAACAAGCTATTTTGCTAACTGAAGCTGTGCTAACGGGCTGTTTTCCAACGAAAGGTGCCTAGAACCTGTGCCAACGAACTGTTTTACCCAAAGAAGCTATTTCAATGGGCTGCTTTACCTAGCAAAGGTGCCAAGAGACCATGCCAACAGGATATTTTATGACAGGAGGTGCCCAACGAGTTGTTTTTCCCATCGAAGGTGCCTTGTGACCATGCGAATGGGTTGTTTTGCCAACTGAAGTTATTCCAACGGGCTATTTTTCCCACCGAAGGTGTCTAGCGATGTGCCAACGAACTGTTTTTACCACAGAAGTTGTGCCAACGGGCTTTTCTACCATCGAAGGTGCGTAGAGACCATGCCAATAGGTTGTTTTGCCCATTGAAGGTGGCCAACGACCTATTTTTCCCACCAAAGGTGCCTAACAACTGTGCCAATGGGTTGTTTTTCCCACCAAAGGTGCCTAGCGACCACGCCAATGAGCTGTTTTGCCAATCGAAGGAGTCCAACAGGTTGTTTTCCAACCAAAGGTGGCTATCGTCTGTGACAACCAGCTGTTTTGCCCACCTAAGGTGCCTAGCAACTGTACCAATGGACTATTTTACCCACAAAAGCTCTGCCAATGGGCTATTTTACCTAGCAAAGGTGCTTAGCGATCGTGCCAACGGGATATTTTATCACAAAAGGTGCTCAACAGGCTATTTTTCCCACCGAAGGTGCCAGGCAACCGTGCCAATGTGCTATTCTGCTAACCAAAGCTGTGCTAAAGGGCTTTTTTCCCACCAAAGGTTCCTAGTGATCGTGCCAACGGGCTGTTTTGCTCATAAAAGTTGTACCAATGTGCTGTTTTTCTTGCCAAAGGTGCTTAGCAACCCTAACAACGGGCTGTTTTGCTCACCGATGGTGCCCAACGAGCTATTTTTCCCACCGAATGTGCCTAGCGACCGTGCCAACGGGCTATTTTACCAGCCTAAGCTGTGCCAACGGGCTATTTTTCCCACCGAAGTCACCTAGCGACCATGCCGAAGGGTTGTTTTGCCTACCTAAAGTCCCCAACGAGCTCTTTTTCCCACCGAAGGTGCCTAATGACTGTGCCAACGAGCTGTTTTCCCACCGAAGGAGCCCAACGGGCTGTTTTCCAATAAAAGTCACCTAGCGACTGTGCCAACGAGCTATTTTGCCACAAAAGGTGCCCAACGAGTTGTTTTTCCCAATGAAGGTGCCAAGCTACCATGCCAATGGGATATTCTGCCAACCGAAGCTGTGCTAACGGGCTTTTTTCCCATCAAATGTGCCTAGCAGCCCTGACAAAGTTGTTTTACCCACCGAAGATGCCTATCGACCTTGCTAACCGACTATTTTGCCAACCAAAGCTGTACCAATAGGCTATTTTCCAACGAAAGGTGCCTAGAACCTTTGCCAACGGACTATTTGACCCACAGAAGCTGTGCCAACGGGCTGTTTTACCTTGCAAAGGTGCCTAGAGATCGCGCCAATGGGCTATTTTGCCACAAAAGGTGGCCAACGAGTTGTTTTTTGCACTGAAGGTGCCTAACGAACATGCCAACATCTATTTTGCAACCGAACATCTACCAACGGGCTATTTTTCCTACTAAAGGTGCCTAGCAATAGTGCCAACAGGTTGTTTTTACCACAAAAGCTATGCCAACGTGCTGTTTTTCCTATCAAAGATGCCTACAGACCATGCCCATAGGTTGTTTTTTCCAGCAAAGGTGCCCAACGAGTTATTTTTCCTACCAAAGGTGCCTAGTGACTATGCCAACAGATTGTTTTGCCCACTGAAGGTGCCCAATGAACTGTTTTTTCCACCAAAAGTGCCTAGCGACCACGCCAATGGGCTGCTTTGCCCATTGAAGGAGCCTAACGGGCTGTTTTTCAATCGAAGATGCCTAACGTCTGTGCGAACTAGCTATTTTGCCCACCTAAGGAGCCTAGCGGCTGTACCAACGGGCTGTTTTGCCCACAGAAACTATGCCAACGGACTGTTTTACCCAGCAAAGGTGCCTAGTGATCATGCCAACGGACTATTTTGCCACGAACGGTGTCCAATGAGTTGTTTTTTCCCCCGAAGGTGCCAAGCGACCGTGCCAATGGGCTATTCTACTAACTAAAGCGTTTCTAACAAGCTTTTTTCCCACAAAAGGTGCCTAGTGATCGTGCCAACGGGCTATTTTTCCTATAAAAGTTATACCAATGTGCTATTTTTCCTACCAAAGATGCCTAACGACCTTGACAATAGGCTGTTTTACCCGCCGAAGGTGCCTAACGAGCTATTTTTCCCACTGAAGGTGCCTAGCAACTGTGCCAACAGGCTATTTTACCAACCAAAGCTGTGTCAATGGGCTATTTTTTCCCACCGAAGGGGCCTACCGACCATGCCAAAGGGTTGTTTTGCCTACCTAAGGTCCCCAATGAGCTCTTTTTCCTACCGAAGGTGCCTAACAACTATGCCAACGAGCTTTTTTCCCCACCGAAGGAGCCCAATGGGTTGTTTTCCAACAAAAGTCGCCTAGCAACCATTCTAACGAGCTATTTTGCCACATAAAGTGCCCAACGAGAGGTGCCTAGCAGCCTTGCTAACGGGCTATTTTGTCAACCAAAGCTGTGCCAACTGGTTGTTTTCCAACAAAAGGTGCCTAGAACCTGTGCCAACGGACTGTTTTGCCCACAAAACCTATGCCAACGGGCTGTTTTACCTTGCAAAGGTGCCTAGCGACTGTGCCAACGGGCTATTTTGCCACAAAAGGTGCCCAACGAGCTGTTTTTCCCACCAAAGGCGCCAAGCAACCATGCCAATGGGTTGTTCTACCAACCGAAGCTGTGCTAACAGGCTTTTTTCCCATCAAAGGTGCCTATCAACCCTAACAATGAGCTGTGTTACCCATCGAAGGTTCTTAGCGACCTTACTAACGGGTTATTTTGCCGACCGAAGCTATGCCAATGGGCTATTTTCCAACGAAAGGTGCCTAGAACCTATGCCAATGGACTGTTTTGTCCACAGAAGCTGTGCCAACGGGCTGTTTTACCTTGCAAAGGTGTCTACAGACTGTACCAACGGGCTATTTTACCACAGAAGGTGCCCAACGAGTTATTTTTTGCACTGAAGGTGCATAGACTGTGCCAACAGGCTATTTTGCCAATCGAAGCTATGCCAACGGGCTATTTTTCCCACCAACAGTGCCTAGTGACAGTGCCAACGGGTTATTTTTACCATAAAAGCTGTGCCAACGAGCTATTTTTCTTATAAAACGTGCCTAGAGACCGTGCCAATAGGTTTTTTTGCCCACCGAAGGTGCCCAACGAGCTATTTTTCCCACTGAAGGTGCCTAGTGATCGTGCCAACAGATTGTTTTACTCACTAAAGGGGCCCAATGAATTGTTTTTCCTACCGAAGGTGCCCCGCTACCACTCTAATAGGCTGTTTTACCCACCGAAGGAGCCCAACAGGCTATTTTCCAACCAAAGGTGCTTAGCATCTGTGCCAACCAGCTGTTTTGCCCACCTAAGGTGCCTAGCGACCGTGCCAATGGGTTGTTTTGTCCATAGAAGTTATGCCAAGGGGTTGTTTTACCCAGCAAAGGTGCCTAGCGATTGTGCCAATAGGTTATTTTGCCACAAAAGGTGGTCAACGATTTGTTTTTCCTACTGAAGGTGCCAATGAGTTTTTCTGCCAATCGAAGCTGTGCTAACGGGCTTTTTTCCCACCAAAGGAGCCTAGCGACCCTACCAACGGGCTGTTTTGCCCACAGAAGTTGTACCAATGTGCAGTTGCAAAGGTGGCTAGCGACCCTGACAACGAGCTGTTTTGCCTATAGAAGGTGCCTAATGAGCCGTTTTTCCCACCGAAGGTGCCCAATGACGTGCCAACGAGCTATTTTACTAACCAAACTCTATCAATAGGCTATTTTTCCTCCCGAAGGGCACCAGTGAGGTCTTTTTTCCCACCCAAAGTGCCTAATGACTGTGCCAACGAGTTGTTTTGCCCACCAAAGGAGCCCAACAGGATGTTTTCCAACCAAAGGTGCCTAGCGACTGTGCCAGCTGGCTATTTTGCCACAAAAGGTGCCCAACAAGCTATTTCTCCGGCCAAAGGTGCCAAGCGACCATGTCAATGGGCTGTTTTGCGAACCAAAGCTATGCTAACAGACTTTTTTCCTACCAAAGATGCCTAGCGACCCTGACATCGGGTTGTTTTGCCCACCAAAGGTGCCCAACGAGCTGTTTTTCCCAACTAAGGTGGCTAGCGACCATGCCAACAAGCTGTTTTGCCCACTGAAGGTCCCCAACAAGCTATTTTTCCTACCAAAGGTGCTTAATGACTATGCCAACGAGCTATTTTGCCCACCGAAACTGTGCCAACTGACTGTTTTTCCCACCGAAGGTGCCTAGCGACTATGTCAACGGGTTGTTTAGCCCACCGAAAGAGCCCAACGAGCTGCTTTTCCTACTGAATATGCCTAACGACAGTGCCAACAGGCTGTTTTGCCATCCAAAGCTATTCCAACAGGTTGTTTTTCGCACCGAAGGTACCTAGCGACCATACCAATCGACAGTTTTGCCCTCCAAAGGTGCCTAGTCACCATGCCAATAGGCTTTTTTGCCTACTGAAGCTATGCCAACGGGCTCTTTTTCCTACTGAAGGTGCTCAGTGACCCTGCCAACTAGTTGTTTTTCCTACCAAAGGTGCTCAACTATCTGTTTTTCCCACTGACGTTGCCTAGAGACGGTGCCAATGGGTTGTTTTACCCTCCAAAGGTATGCCAATGGGCTGTTATTCGACCAAAGGTGCCTAGCTACCATGCCAGCTGGTAGTTTGACCTACATAAGCCATGCCAATGGACTGTTTTGCTAACCAAAGCTATGACAACGGGCTATTTTTCCCACCAAATATGCCTAGCAACCGTGCCAACGGGTTGTTTTCCTCACAAAAACTATGCCAACGGGCTAATTTTCCTACCAAAGGTGCCTAGCGATCGCTCCAATGGGTTATTTTGCCCATCGAAGGTGCCCAAAGAGCTATTTTCCAACCAAAGGTACCTAGCAACCGTGCCGACGGGTTGTTTTGCCAACTAAAGCTGTGCAAACAGGCCATTTTTCCCATCAAAGGTGCCTAGCGACCGTGCCAATGGGCTATTTTGCCCATAGAAGCTGTGCCAATAGGCTATTTTTCTTACAGAAAATACCTATCAACTGTGCCAACAGGATGTTTTGCTCACCGAAGGTTCCCATCGAGCTTTTTTCCCACCAAAGGAGCCTAGTGATCGTGCCAACGAGTTGTGCAAATTGAAGCTATGCTAATAGACTATTTTTCCCACTGAAGGAGCCAAGCGACCATTCCAACAGGCTATTTTGCCCACTGACGGTGCCTAATGAACATTTTTTCTCAACGAAGGTGCCTAGTGACCACACCAACGGGCTGTTTTGCACATCAAACGTGCCTAACGAGCTGTTTTCCAACTGAAGGTACCTAGCACTTGTGCCAACTAGCTATTTTGCCTACCGAAGGTGCCTAACGATTGAGCCAATGAGTTGTTTTGCCCATAGAAGCGGTGCCAACGGCCGTTTTACCCAGTAAAGGTGCCTGGCAACTGTTCCAATGGGCTATTTTGTCACAGAAGGTGCCCAACGAGCTATTTTTCCCACCGAAGGTGCCTAATGACTTTGCGAACGGGCAATTTTACCCACTGATGGTCCCTAATGAGCTATTTTTACCATCAAAGGTGCCTAGCGACCATGCCAACAGGCTATTTTGCAATCAAAGAAGTGCCAACGAGCTATTTTTTGACCAAAGGTATCTAGCGACTGTGCCAAAGGCTTGTTTCGCCCATCGAAGGTACCCAATGAGCTATTTTTCCCACGGAAGGTGCCTAGCGTCTGTGCCAACATGTTGTTTTGCCAATAGAAGATGTGCTAGTTAACAGTTTTGCCCACCGAAGGTGCCTAGAAACCGTGCCAACGGGTTATTTTACCCACTAAAGGTGCACAACTATCTATTTTTCCCACTAAAGGTGCCTGGAGACCGAGCCATCGGGTTGTTTTACCCACCAAAGGTGTGTCAATGGGCTATTTCTCCCACTAAAGGTGCCTAGTGACCGTGACAATAGGTTGTTTTGCCTACCGAAGGTGCCCAACAGGTTGTTTTTCCCGCCGAAGGTGTCTAGTGACTGTGCCAATGTGCTTTTTTGCCAGCAAAAGATATGCCAGTCGATAGTTTTGCTCACTCAAGGTGCCTAACGATAGTGCCAATGAGTTGTTTTGCCCACCAAAGGTGCCCAACTATCTATTTTTCCTACTGAAGGTGGCTAGAGAGTCAGCCAAGAGGCTGTTTTACCCATCAAAGGTGTGTCAATGAGTTGTTTTGCTCACATAAGCTATGCCAACGTGCTGTTGTACCCACTGAAGCTATGCCAACTGGCTATTTCTCCTAATGAAGCTGTTGTGCCCACTGTAGCTATGTCACTATAGCGACCGTGCCAGCAGGCTATTTTGCCAACCGAAGTTATTCCAACGGGCTATTTTTCCCACTGAAAGGGTCCATGCCAATGGGCTGTTTTGCTACCGTAGGTCACCAACGAGCTATTTTCCAACCGAAGGTGCTTAGGAACCATGCCAATAGGTTGTTTTGCCCACTGAACGCACCCAACGAGCTATTTTTCGCACCGATGGTACCCAATGACCATTCCAACGGGTTGTTTTACCCACAAAAGCTATGCCAACGGGCTATTTTTCCTACCAAAGGTGCCTAGTGATCTTGCCAACGGGCTATTTTGCCCACCAAAGATGCCCAATGAGCTATTTTTCCCACCGAAGGTGCCTAACGACGGTGCCAAAGGGTTGTTTTGCCCGTCGAAGGTGCCCAACATTCTGTTTTTCCCACCAAAGGTGCCTAGCGACTTTACCAAGCCGAAGGTCTGCCAACAGGCTGTTTTACCTACTGACACGTTTGTTAGACCCCATTGGTGAGGAACACAATCCGTTGGCACACCTTCTGTGGACAAAACAGCTTGTTGGCCTAGTAGCTAAGCACCTTCGGTAGGAACATAGCCTGTTGGTACGGTTGTTAAGCATCTTTTATTGGAAAAACAACAAGTCGGGCTCCTTTAGTAGCAAAACACAACTCGTTGGCACAATTTGGTGGGCAAAACTGCCCATTGGCAAAATCGCTAGGTACCTACGGTGGGAAAACAACTTATTGGACACCCTTGGTGGGATACACAGCCCATTGGCACACCTTCGGTGGGCAAAACAACACGTTGGCATGATCGCCAGGTACCTTCGGTGGGAAAAATAGCCTATTGGCACACCTTCAGTGGGATACATGTTAGATCACCTATGGCCCGTGTATTCATAATACGTAGCAGAATAGGCCACATTATACAACAAAAGTATAACCGAAAACACACAACAAGTACGGATTTACCTCTTGATGCGAATTGGTATTTGTTTTTCAAATTTGTAGATGCTACGATGCGCGAACGTCCTCTACCAGTATCCAAACGAGGATGAACGATCCAGGTAGCGGCTAATGTGTACTAGTACGTTCCAAAACACCTTTTTGAACGTCGCATAATTTTTCTCTCGAAAATGAACAGCTGGTGGCTAGGGTTTTCGTCTTTCATCTAATAAGACATAGGTTCTCTATTTATAGAGAAACCCTAATCCTTATTCCTATTAGGAATAAGAATATCATAA
>JAOQML010122866.1:0-19499 GCA_027568935.1 Erythroxylum urbanii
ACGGTCCATTCTCGATGATATCCCAAAGATCAATGTGTGTGGATTCTATGAAGAGCTGCATCCTGTCCTTCCAATAACGATAATCTTCACTAATGAATATAGGATGTCTTATGACAAAGGCACCTTCAGCTATAAAAACATGTAATTCAGCCATAGATCTTTGTACTCAATTTGTAAAGTTGGTTCTTAAAAACTGAGCTCTGATACCAATTGAAGTAAATCACACGTTAATATAGAAATTACTTATAATAGACAAAATACACAATAAGGGGGGTTGAATTGTGTAATCTTTTCGTGAATACAAATTCTTTAATTTTTCTTAATAAGAACTTCTCTGACTTGTTAAAAGAAAATCATTAACAAAAATTATTATGAGTTAAATCAGAAATAACTTCTATATACTTGTTTAAGAACAAAATATACTAAGTTGAGAGATAGAGGATAGACACTGCGATTTTATACTGGTTCACCCTAAATCGTGGGCTACGTCCAGTCCTCAGAATTCGTCTGAGTATTCACTATAGTTCAACAAATGTACAAGTATTCTTTCTCCTTTAAGAGCCTCTTCAGGTCTCTTATACCAAGTATTCTTTCAGCTATCTTAGCCTCTCCAGGCTCTTAGCTTTTTCTTTCTCTCACTAGAAAGATATCGCGAGCTATTGTTACAATAGTTTAGCTCTATAGTATCATACTATAGAATTTTTAAGTATACACTTGAACGCTCAAAAGTTGTAAAATCAAAGGTCTCTCGAAAAGTTATTTAGTCTTCGACTATGACCAGTATTTATAGTCTAAGTCTCCAACCGCTTCTTTGAATCTTGATAACCGCTTCTTGATTCTTGATAACTACTTCTTGATTCTTGAAAATCGCTATTTAGTTAAGCTCTGTAACTAACTCCAACTAACTAACTGCTTGATGTACTTGTGTATCTTCTGCTTTGTATCGTCTGTGTTTTCTTCTGTGTCTTTACTTCTTCTATCTTTTACTTCTTCTGTCTTTTGCTTCTTCTGTCTTTTACTCCTGTGTTCTACTTCCTCTGTCTTTTACTTTTTCTATGTTTTACTTCTTCTGTCTTCTACTTCTTCTGTGTCTCTACTTCTTCTGTGTTTTACTTCTTCTGTCTTTTACTTCTTTTGTGTTCTACTTCTTCTGTCTTTTACTTCTTCTATGTTTTGCTTCTTCTGTCTTGTACTTCTTCTATGTCTCTACTTCTTCTGTGTTTTACTTCTTCTATCTTCTACTTTTTTTGCGTCTCTTCTTCTTCTGTGCCTCTACTTCTTCTGTGTTTTGCTTCTTCTATCTTTTACTTCTTATGTGTTCTATTTCTTCTGTGTTTTGCTTCTTTTGTGCTTTGCTTCTTCTGTTTTCTACTTCTTCTGTGTCTCTACTTCTTCTGTGTTTTGTACTTCTGCACACTTAACACACTCATCAAACTAGTTCATTTATTTCTAACATTATTATTATTTGATTGTCATCAAAATTAATTCCCGTAAAGTCCTCCTGACTTAACAATCTTAACATATATGAGAAGAGTCTCATTTAATGGCTTCATTATTTTTGACTAAAGAACGAAGTGATGCAATGGATACTCTTCACTTCTTCTTTATTTTCATGTATAACCGAAATTAACAAGGTGTAAGAGAAGGGTTTTTGTATTTTTTGGACTCTCTCTCCTTTCTTGCATGTGTTAGCTAAAATTTGCATGAGAGGTGTCTCATCTTTGGCTTTTTCCTTGTAAGAAAAATCTTCTCCAAATATTTCTTCTCCTTTCCCACCAAAGGATCTTGTTAACTAAGTTGTCCAAGAAGAACAAGTGGTAGATCGTATTGGTTGAGGATACAACAATAAGGAAAGGATACATTGACAAAGGAAAAGATCCAAAAGCAAGGTTAAAGAAAGAGAGGATAGCACAGTGAGGAGTTAAAGCTGTAGCAAAAGGAGTCGGTAATATAGTCTCCATCTTGTTCTTATGATAATTATTTTCCATATACCATATCATGTATGGCTTGGCATGTTGATTTGGTTATCTTGCTTCCGCTGTGTTTTGATTTCTAAAAAGGTTTTGAAATCTACCATTTTAGCTAAATCTTACATGTTTTATTTTCCAATCCAATAGTAGATATATAGTAAATTTAATTGGTTAAGTTATTTAAATAATTAAATAACATTTTTCTTATGCTTCTCGTCTACGCATTAGGAGATATTTCGGAGTTGGGGACTTTAAGAGGGAGGGCAAGAATATTAGAATTGGAATATTGGTGGTGAATCCACGCTAGCATCTTTTGCTTCTTACTTTTTTTTTCACAATTAAGAGGTCAATGATTAGTGCACTTTTCAAATCATATTAAAGACTAATAAGTAAGTGGATATATTTTAAACATAGTATAGATTAGTAAATATGAATGTCGATTCCATGAGAACTATAAGTTGCAGTAATAATCATTTTTTATTATCTAATATATTAAAATGGATTATTGACTTCAAAATCATGATCAATGAACTAAAATTATTAACTTAAGATAACAAAACAAAGATAACAAAACAAAGTACTGGACCAAAACTAAATAATCAATTAATAAACAAGATTCAAACGTAGAATCTTCCTCAAATCTTTTTATGGACGAATTTATCTTAATTCAATTATTAACCCTAGTTTTTTAGATAAGTAGAAATTTTAAAGTTAACTATATTCTTTCTCAAGATGTATAACTCATATCCTTAAGTTGAATGATTGAAGTTTATTTCTAATTAAAACTCCTAAGAATGGATTAACTTGTTCTATGAATTTTCTTGGTAGAATTGACTCCTGCTAAGACAGATGGATCATATTTATAGGATTTCATGCAACTTTTATTATTCATACTATAATCCATTCATACATATGATTTCTCAATTTCCTATATATGGAATTTGAAATTGAATAAAAACATTAACAAATTCAATTCAAATACAAAAGCAATCATGAATAGTTTATTAAAAAAATGTGAGTCATTTATTAAAAGATTAAATCCAATCAATAGGTTTATTGTTCATCCCAACTAGATATATTACAATTTATCCATATAAAGACTAAGAAACCAACAATAAAAAAAGAACACAAAATAAAAGAACTGATTCTTATCAATTTTGAAATCTTGATGTCTTCACTTGAATCTTAATGGAATTGTTTTCTTTTCTGTCCAGAGTTTTTTTGGAATGTAAATAAATTGTGTTAATAATAAACCAGAGTTTACACGGAATATACAAAATAATACGTCAAGTATAATTCAACACTATTAAAGCTCATTAAGACACCATATGTGTAACATATGATAACTCTCTATAACTTACTAGAGGGACCTATTTAATTTCAAAAGTGGAGAAAGTGACAAGCCTTTTTCTTTTCCTCTAGCTATAAGTAACTCCCTAATAGGGTCATCCATCTCCTTAGGTCTGAGGAGTTACTTATATGGTATGAGCTCACCGAAATGAAAGGTAATGAAAACATAATATATGAAATGACGCATCTTATCATATTGAAATGCATGATCAGATAAAGGAGTCTGTGATCAGATAAAGGAATTTAAGCTCAGAATTATGAAAAAGAGCCTCAGGCTCGGATAGCATAGACTCAACATCCACAACAGGTACGGGCCAGCCATAAACTCTGTTCCCATAATAGGTACAGG
The DNA here is from genome assembly GCA_027568935.1 of Erythroxylum urbanii. Taxonomy (NCBI): domain Eukaryota; kingdom Viridiplantae; phylum Streptophyta; class Magnoliopsida; order Malpighiales; family Erythroxylaceae; genus Erythroxylum; species Erythroxylum urbanii. The sequence goes on from JAOQML010122866.1 coordinate 3,670, forward strand.
ACAACAAGTTGTGTTGATAGGTAGTTGGTCACAACAAAGAAAAATGAAAATGAAAACACATTAGCATTTGCATATGCAGCCCTACATGAATCATATGATTGAATTGAAATGATTTATTGAATTGCGTTGAAATAGTGAAATACAGCTGAAGTCAATGGAGAATGTGATGTGATATGCAATACTAGTTTATATGATATACTTGTTGAAGTTTGATAAATTGTAATATAACTTATCTTTTTGATTTGACCATGTGAATGCATTGATGATGGTTTACTCACTGAGTTCGCAAACTCATCAAAATTATATCATTATTTTTTAGGTTCAAGGGAGTTCTAGCTACTAGGTGATCTAGTAGAAGTTTAATACTTACATTTTGTGGATAGAAATGGCTCAAAGGTCTGATAGTTGAATCTGTAGAGTCTAGTTAGAGTCTTTTGCATTAGCATCCTATATCATGTTACATGTTTTTATACTAAGATTAAACTCTCAACTGTTGTGTAATGTACATATGGATTCTAAATTATAATGACATATGTGGCTTTATATGTTTGTGAAAGAAATGGGAAAAAATGAATGCTTATGATATGTTGAACGATTTGGATTGAGTTAATTTAGAGTATGTTCTTGAACATCCTTTAGTATGTTCAGGCTTATTCTCTATGGGGGTGGTATGCTACAAATTTGATATTAGAGCATGGTTTGGCATCCTTAGGGACATATGTGAGCTTTTCAACATGACATATAGTAAGAGACCTATATAGAAATCACTATTATAGGTCATTTGCTATAGGAGACCGTGTTACAGAATTAGATGATCTTGAGTCAATAAGAGCTAATAGAGAGTCCCCTATACCTTAGTTTGAAGCAAATACCTTAGAGAGTCCCTAAGAGGAGAGAAAGGAGGTATGATAAACTTAGGAAGTAGGGGGCTGTAGACTTCTATGGAAGTGCATATCCTATTGAGGTAGAGGGTTGGCTGGAGAGAACATAGAGAGTGTTTGATTAGATGGACTGTGAGCCTGACGAGAGATTCGACCACGCAGTCTCGTTACTTCATGGTCTAGCCTATCAGTGGGGGAAGACAGTTCTAGGTAGTTTCACCTGACCTTGTAGATTGACATGGGAGGACTTCCTTAAGGTCTTTAAATATAATTACATGCCAAAGATCTATTCGGACAAGAAGATCAAAGAATTTCTTGATTTGAAACAGGGAAATCTCACTGTAGCTGAGTATGAGGTATGATTCAATGAATTATCAGGATATGTTGCTACCCTGATCCTGACTAAAGAAGATAAATGTAGGTAGTTTAAGGATAGTTTGAATATGGAAATCAGGACAAGATTGGCTATTACAAATCTAATAGTTTTACTGAGCTATAAGTCGCTTTGATTCAGATTGAGTAGTTACTGAAGGATTAACAAGGAGAGTATAGACAAGAGTTCAGGTCTAAGAGGCACGGTGAGTTTTAAGTTGACTCCGATAGAAAAATTAGTAAACTCTAGAATAGACCATCTTAATCACAGTTTAGATCAAGACAGTTAGGGTTTAAACCTAGAAGTGGTTTTGTTCATTCTAGTGGTGGTAGAGACCAGGTATCTGGAGGGCAAACTTATGGCAAACAAACACAGCAGATTCCTAGTTGTGAACATTGTGGAAAAAGACATGGTGGAGTATGTTGGAAGGAATCTGGAGCTTGTTTGAGAGACTGTCCGGTAACTTTAGGAGCACAGTCTCGAGTAAGAGGAGGACCAATGACAGAAATGATTATCCAACAGAGCAAAACTAGTGGAGTAGGACAGAGAGGCAGAGGTAAAGGTAAATCAATCTCAGTAGGTCATAGTGTTAGGATTGAAGTATGAAGTAACCAACGATAGTCTCAGGCCAAGATTTTTTCCATTACTAGATAGGAGGCATAAAGTTCCCCAGATGTTGTTGCAGGTATATTATGTCTTTGATCTTGAGGCATTTGCATTGTTAGATCTAGGATTTACACATTCCTTTATTACTCCATATCTAAGATCTCAATTTCATTATGAGAGAGAGATGTTGAGATTTGGCTTAGAGGTGAGTACTCTAGTTGGTAGTACTATAATGATTAGAGAAGTATGTAGAGGGTGTATTATTCGAGTTGACCAGGCTTAATTAAAAGTCGATTTGATAGTACTGTAGTTAAAAGAGATAGACCTTATTTTAGGTATGGATTGGCTAATTGCTCATAGGGCTATGATGAATTGTTACACTAAGGAAGTTATTCTTGAATCTCCTACCCAACTAAGAGTAATATTTTAAGGTGTTAGTCAAACAGTGCCAGCCAAATTGATTTCATTAATGAGAGCTTTTAGACTGATTCGAAGTGGATGTGAGACTTATTTAGTCTATATGACTGATACCTAAGTTGAGCAGACATTATAGGATATTCCTATTGTTAGGGATTTTCTATATGTCTTTCCCACTGAATTATCGGGATTACCACCATATAAGGAAAGGGAGTTGACCTTTGACCTTATTCTAGGTATTGCTCCTATATTTATTCCTCCTTATAGCATAGCACATGTGGAACTTAAAGAACTTAAAATTTAGTTGCAGGAGTTATTAGATAAGGGTTTTATCAGACCTAGTGTGTCACCTTAGGGAGCTATAGTTTTTTATTTGTAAACAAGAAGGAAGGGACTTTGAGATTATGAATTGATTATAGGCAACTAAATCAGGTAACAGTGAAAAAATGTATCCCTTACTAAGAATAGATGATTTACTCGATCAATTACAAGGAGCTTAGGTATTTACTAAACTAGATTTTAGGTTAGGGTATTATCAATGGAAAATAGTAAAAGTTGATGTACTAGAGAGTGCATTCAGAACCAGATATGGGCACTTCAACTTTTTATGATGCCTTTTGGATTGGCGAATGCTCTAGTTGCCTTTATGGCCTTGATGAATAAAGTATTCCAACCTTACTTAGATCACTTTGTTATTGTATTTATAGATGATATCTTAGTGTACTCGAGGAGTAGAGAGGAATGTTATGAGCATTTGAGGTTAGTTTTGTAGATGATAAAAGAGAAGAAATTTTATGCTAAGTTCAGTAAGTGCGAATTCTGGCGTGATCAAATGGTGTTCTTAGGTCATATAGTATCTGGATAGGGCATATAGGTAAACCTAAAGAAAGTTGAGGTAGTGATGAAATGGGAAGCACCTAGAAATATGTCAGAGATTTGGAGTTTTCTTAGGCTAGGTAGGTTATTATAGAAGGTTTGTTGAGGGGCTTTCATTGATCTCAGCCCCTTTGACAAAGCTCTTGAGGAAGAACATACCTTTTCGATGGACTGACAAATGTCAAAATTACAACACTAGTGTTGACTATTCCATCTGGATCTGAAGGATATGTTGTATATAATGATGCTTCATAACAAGGTTTAGGATGTGTTTTGATGCAGTATAGTAAAGTGATTGTTTAGGTTCGAGACAGTTAAAGCCTCATGAGTTACTGTCCGGTTCATAATTTAGAGCTTGCTGTAATAGTATTTGCTATGAAAATTTGGAGACATTATTTATATGGTGAAATGTTTCAGATTTTTACAGATCATCGAAGTTTGAGATATTTGTTAAGTCAAAAGGAACTTAATATGAGACAGAGGAGGTGGATTGAGTTTCTTAAGGATTATGATTGCACGATAGAGTAGCATCTAGGTAAGGCTAATGTTGTAGCTAATGCATTAAGTAGGAAATCCAATAGTAGTGTAGTACAAATTTAAGCATCGAGGTTACAAAATCTCGTTCACCTGAGAGCATTGAATGTTGAGCTAAGTTTGGGGCAAAATGAAGCATTATTAGCTACGTTTAAACTTAGGCCAGTATTATATGACAGGATCAAAAAAGCTCAAAGCAAGGACCCAAAATTAGTGAAGATTGTAGCAAAGTTAAAATAAAGTTTAAGTTCTAAGTTTGAGTTGAGAAATAGTACATTGTGGTTGAATAAGAGATTATGTGTACCAGATGTTGATGGTCTAAGAAAAGAAACTTTAGAGGAAGCACATATAGCAACCTATGCTATGCATCCTAGTACTACTAAGATGTATAATACTCTGACACTACATTTTTGGTAACTAGGGATGAAGAAGCAAATGGCTTAGTATGTTTCCAGGTGTTGGACATGCCAACAAGTTAAGGCAAAGCATCAGGCACTAGTTGGAAGACTGCAGTCATTACTTATTCTAGAGTGGAAATGAGAGAGGATTATAATGGATTTTATTATGGGTGCCGAGAACTCTAAGGCAGTATGATGCTATATGGGTCATTGTTCACAGATTGACAAAATTAGCTTATTTCTTACCTATTAGAGAGAATAATACACTAGATCAGTTAGCTTGGAGATATGTAAATGAGATAGTGAGGTTATATGGAGTCCTAGTGTCTATTGTATCAGATCATGATCCCATATTTACTTTTAGATTTTGGGGCAACCTACAGATAGCATTAGGTACAATGTTAAATTTTAGTACAACGTTTCATCCTCAAACAAATGGGCAGAGTGAGAGGATTATTCAGATTGTTGAAGACATGGTTAGGGTGTGTGTTTTAGGGTTTCAAGGAGCATGGGATGAGTATGTAGCTCTTGTTGAATTTGCATAAAATAATCGTTATCATAGTAGTATTGGTATGGCTCCATATGATGCATTATATGGTAGAAGGTGTCGAGCACCTTCATATTGGGATGAAGAAGGCCTAAGGAATGTTGAAGGCCTAGAGTTGATTCAAGATATCGTTGGTAAGGTAAGATTTATTTACGATAGGATTAAGGTAGCTCAAGACAGGCAAAAGGGTTATACAGATCAACACTAGAGGGATATGAAGTATTAAGTAGGAGAAAAGTTATTTTTGAGAGTGTCACTCTGGCGAGGAGCGCTAACATTCGGTAAAAAGAAAAAGTTAAGCCCTAGGTATATCGATCCTTATAAGATTACTAAGAGAGGTCCATTGGCTTACAAATTAGCATTACCACTAGAAATGGCTCATATTTATAATGTATTTCATGTCAGTATGCTCAGGAGATATCGATCAGATCCAACATATGTATTACCAGAATAAAAGGATGAGATTGGAAATAGTTTGAGTTATATAGAGGAACCAGTTAAAATAATTGGATATCAAACTAAACAATTAAGAAATCATGTAATTCCTTTGGTTAAAGGTCTTTGGAGAAATCATTTGAGAGAATAAGCTATGTTCGAAATTGAGGAGAATATGAGAAAACATTACTCCCATCTATTTGATCAATCAGGTAAGAATTTGGAGAACAAAATTTCTTAAGGAGGGGAGAATTGTAATAGTTGGTTTCAAAAACTACTAAGGGGTAGAGTGTTAGAATACTGAGTCACTTGAGTTACATCATTATAAAATTAATTTAGTGCATTTAGAAGATAATTTTATGAATTTGTTCACATGTAAAATATTAGCACACATATATGAATTATAATTTAGAAAAAAATGTAAAGATTTTATGTGACTCAATTGACATGTTTCGGAGTATGAAAGTTTCAAAATGATTATGACATGATTTTTCATTTCTAATTTCTTGTATTTTAGTTTACCAATAAAAAGAATTGATGGATTACCATGAGGAATTTGGAGTTTATTTGTCACAATTTGAAGATTGATGGATTAATATGTACATGTAGCTTAGGAAAAATTTCAAGTAGCAAGACAAGTTGATATGTGAAAATTTAAGATGACAACCTATAAAATGAGTGATAAATGGATTGGACAATTAAGTGACAAATGGCTTAGGAAGTGACATTTGGCAGTCAAAAAGGAGGATGTGTATCTTCCTTAATTACACGACAAGTGTCCTTTAAGAAAGAACACTCATCTTACACCATATGACTTGACGCATTGCATGGTCATCTTCTTTTCTATTTCTGCTATATACTCTCTCCTTCTCATCCCTCTCATTGCTGAAACCTACCCATAACCCACATCTTTGAGTTTCTACCGTAGTTCTGTACATCACCACCCAAAACCCATGCAAAATCCTTCATAAAGATAACTATAGAGGCAGAACATTGTGTATATACTGTTGTTTTTTTTAGTCATGGTTGAACCATCATACTCTCTCAATGTTCTTAAAATGTTCTTGCATGTGAGGCTAAGCAAGCTTGGCAGTTAAGGTGGCATTCAAGCTAATCAAGTAAGTGAAATACTAGCCTATTTTGGTATATGTTAGCAGAATTTTTATTAAGGCTAATTAGGGATGGATTGAATGTGGTGTTTGAGTTGAACATGTGCTGGAAAATGAAGAATGAATGGGTACTTTTCTATTCTATTTTTGTTTATATGAAAATAGTAGTTTATGAGTTGTTGTATGGATGATTTAAGTTAGGATTAGGATTTAAAATATATTTGATGAGGAATTCATGCTAAAGATTGGTGTTGTTAAGGTGTTTTCGAATATGGAAAATTAGAGCTGTAGGTGTGTTTCTAATTAATTACATAAGTTAGCAGAATTTTGTAAGCCTTAGTGTAACTAATATGGAAGTTAAATTAACTTAAAATGAAGTACCCATAAAGGACATGAAATATGGAAAATTTTAGGCTTTAGTGATGTCTTTAAGCTTGTAAAATTTGTGAAGTGTTAAAGGTAGTCGTAATATCCTGCTTTCCCATATAGAACCCTAGATTTATGTAAATGAGAAATAGTAATGAGAAATTTGGAAATGCATTTCATGATCATGCATAACATTAGCATACACACACACACGAATTTGATTTTTTGTGCACATTACAATGATTGTACATGCACTCAATTGACACTTTTGGGGTATAAATAATGTTAAAGTGATTATGATGTGAATAGTGAGTTTTACGTCTTAATTTTTGATTTGGTGATTATAATTATTGATTTAGAATTTTTGGTCAAAATTTGGGAAATTTTCAAAATTTTGGATATTTTTTGACTAGGAAAAATACCAAGTCGCAAGAAAAATTGATAAATGGTAGTAGTAGAAATAAATGACATATGGCAATAGAAATAATTGACAAGCGGCTTTGGATTTATTGACATGTGGCATAGAAAATTGGGTGACAATTGGTTTGGAAATTAGGAGATAAATGGACTAGTTATTAAAAAGGGCCAAATGGAACCATGGGGAGGTGACAAGTGTCACGACCACTCACCACTCATCCCTCACGATTCTCTCGTATGAAAGAATATCATTTTATTGTCTTTCATTCTTATTTTTTGATACATGCCTCTTTTCTTCTTCTCCATTCACGATTCTTACTCTCCACATTCACCTCCTTGATGATTGACATTTAACCTACCCACTTTAATATCCTTACTATCTCTTTTTCTTGTCACTACCCTCCCATTCCACCTTAAAAGTTGATGATCGTATATGCATGGAGGAGCTAGGGTTTCATGGTGATTAAAGAAGTTTTGAGTTAATCAAGTAAATAACATATTTTCCTTGATGGCTTGCTTGATAGACATGTTTTTTATGATAGTTTAAGAGATGAAATGATTATGAAAATGGTGTTGAAAATATATGTAACATGGATGGAGAATGGGTATCTTCATGGATTATTTAAATAAAAGCATTTATGATGATCATTGGGGCTAGATCGAAGGTGCAAATAGAGTTGATTTTATGCTAAATCATGAATGAATAAATGGACATATTCATGTCTTGTTTTTGTGTTATAAAGAGTAATAATTCATAAATTATTATACAGGTGTTTTTGAGGTAGAATGATCATTATAATGGTGTTGAAAGTTGATAAATGAAGAGAGGTGTTTATGACCTAATTTTTGTGTATAGGATGAGTGCAGAAATTTTGATGAAGGAATGATATAAATATGTTCTATTTTGGGTATATGAGAAATGTGATTATAAGTTGTTATTTTGATAAAATAGAATGGGAGTTAAGGTTTAATAAGGGTGAAAGAAAAGACTAGTAAAATGTTCTTGAAATGAGAAGAATTAAGATGATAAAGAATGATGATGATATGTTCTATTTTTGTATGATTGATGATTCTTAAGTTATGAGTTGTCTTATAAATGGTATTGAGATGAAATTGAGGTAAAAATGATGAGGTCATAAAGTCTAAATGATGAACTATGGAGATGATTTGTTTGTTGTATTATGAAAGAGTAAAATCTGGAAAAGTTAGGAATACATGTATGATTAGATTAAGTAAATGAGAATGAACCAACTGAGTAAAGTTTTGTGAGTTTTAATACAATCAATATGGTAGTTAGATTTGTATGAAATGAGGTTGTATAAATGCATATGAATTCTGGAAAAATTGAAGGGGTGAATAATGTTTTGAAGTAGGTGAATTTCATAGAGAATTAGGAAAAAAAGGGACAAGGCACGATCGTGGCATAGTCCACATGATCATGGCCTGGATATTTAAAGTTCGATCATGATCGTGGCCCTTACGATCGTGGCCAGTTGCACTTGCTTTTGTCACGATCGTGGGAAGGTACCCTACAATCGTGGGCTATCATATGGAGTGAAATGTTGTCTTTTAAATGATGTTCGAAACAATTAATGGTAAGCTACTTTCTTATGATGTATTTAGGCTTGAATGAGACCATGAATGAACCTAGTCGATGAAGGATTAGGTGATTAAAGTGAGTAAGGGGTATTAGATAAAAATGAATGATTGAGTGATGATGTTAAATGATCATGAGATATGAATAAAGGAAATATACTTGGAATAGTCAAATTGAGCATGCATTATAGATAACACATATACATATATGTACGAATAAATGTTTATGTGAATATCCAAATTAGTAATATGTGTAAATGTGTATTGCATTATATAGAAACATAAATAAAACGACCATATCTAGATATCACTGGGACATCAAGGCAATAGCTATCTGGAGCATACTGTAAGTAACATAGATGTTCTCACTAAGATTGATTGTTTATGCTTAACTTTTATTTATTAAATTGATAATTATGTGAATGTGAAAAATGCTAGACAATGATGGTCTGAGGAGTTTGATAACTAAGATCGCGTTAGAAGTGCTTCATTGAATATGAATGAGAAAGGAATAAGTGTTCTCAATGTTTTGTTGAATGCCAGACTATTGTTGGATGAGAATGTGAGCAGTGAATGTGTATTGAATAAAAGTGATTAACTGCTTATATGTGAATTCAAGCATTTCATTACATGATATGCATGATCAAATAAAGGCAGTTGTGACCGGAGTAGCTAGTGAAAAAGAGCTTAAAGCTCAAAATGTGTGTAAGAGCCACAGACTCAATATGTAAAATGAGCCTGATATCACTAACAAATATAAGACAGTTATCAATGAGCCCGATATCCATAACAGATACGGGACAGTTAAAAAGATACTCAGTCACAACAAAGAAATAATTGAAAGTGAGTCACATATGCATTTCATATATATAAATTGGTATGTGCGGAAGCATGATTGAAATGAATTGTTTGAACTGCTCTAAAATTAAAATGTGAAATATTTGATTATGTGAACTGTCAGTGAAGTAATGTTCATTATATGATGCTATGAATTATCTGTGAATATGAAATGTAAACTATTTATGTGATTTCTTATGAGTGAGCCCATCAATGATGGCTTGCTCACTGACTTTACAAAACTTATCAAAATTGAAATGTGACTTTTTAAGTACGAGAATGGAGACGTAACCTCTAAGACGTTCTAAGAGAAGTATAGTTCTTGTGTTTTGGACAACAAGAAATGGCCTAAAGGTCAGTCAACTGAGACTTATGATTTAGTTAGAATCTTTTGTATAATTCTCATTCCATGTAGACTATGTTGTAAAGAGAAATAGACTCTTATAAGCTTTTAACACTGTTTAGATAAATGGCTTATGTATGAAAAGCTATAGTGTGTTATCTTTTATTAATGGAATGAAGAATGGATCTTTTGGATATATTGTCTTTTATGAATGATGCCATAATTAGTGAATGTGATTGCTCTAACACGCTACTTTCATGGATTGTGTACCCAAATATCCACCAAATGTCAGTTAGATGCCTCGTGGGAGTGGGGTGCTATAATAGTAAAGTTACACACATTAGTGATGTTGATAAGAAATTCTAGAATTTTAATTTCAGCCTTGTGTACATGTCAAACCACCTGAGAAAAATCACTCTAAATTGGTATATTTGGACTTAGTTAAGGCAAGGAATGAGCCTAGATTGTTGGTTGAATAATTGGTTAGGAGCCTTATAAGTTTATGTAGTTAATTGATGTCATAACCTAAAGAATGGATTGTTTTAATGTGGTTGTGTTCAAAGATGGAAATTGTGATTTACTAGAGGAATAAATGAGTTATTTTAATGCAAATATGATCTTAAGGACATGACTAATGTGTATAAGTTATGGATGAATAGGCAATGAAGAACATGGGGTAATTATGAATGAGAATTGGGTAAATGAATGAATATATATATATGTATACATGGGGTAATTATGAAAGAGAATTGGGTAAATGAATATATATATATATTGCTGGAAAAAGTTTGGTGAATGTATAAATCTAGCTTGTTGAAATTCCATATTTAAAGTAACAATTGTGTGTGTTATAGGAGGCTTTTTGAGCATGAAAATGTACATGGATAAGTGTAATGTATGGTTGATGAATTTGGAGTAAATCAAGCTTACTTATGTATAGACCTGATTACAAAATGGTAGTATACAAGTTATAATGTTTGAATGGCCTTAAGGTGTATAAGCACAAATTGAATAGTCAAGATCTATGCATAAGAATACATATCCGAAAAGTCAATTTAGCATGCATTGGAACATGACACATATACATGTGTATGATTGTATATTTATATGATTAAACAACTTAGTGACTTGTGAACTATATGTGTTTGTATTGCATGATGATAGACGCGTAAGGTGCTCGTCAACATCTAGACATTATTGGAACATCGAGGCAATAACAATTTTGGACTGTACTGTGAGTCAACTTAGATGTGTAAACTCACTTATATATGCTTCTGTGTGAATTGTATGTTTAATATGAAATGCTTATACAACTGATTGATAAATGCTAGACTTACGTCCAAGGAGTTAGTTATATGGGATGAGCACACAGAAACGAAAGTTAATGAAAACATAGCATATGAAACGATGCATCTTATCATATTGAAATGCATGATCAGATAAAGGAGTTATAACCAGAGTGACTGATGTGCAAAAAAGAGCTTTGAGCTCAAAATGATGAAAAAGAGTCTTAGGCTCCGATAGCATAGACTCGGTATCCACAATGAGTATGGACCAGCCATGAACTCGGTACCCACAACGAGTATGGGACAATAAATCATGTTCATAGGCAATTGGTCACATCAAGCAAAATGAAAATGAAAACACATGATCATTTACATATGCACATCTACATGAATCATTTGACTGAATTGAAATGATTTATTGAATTGCTTTGAAATAGTGAAATACAAATTAAGTCAATGAAGAATGTGATGTGATATGCAATACTTGTTTATATGATATACTTGTTGAAGTGTGATAAATTGTGATATAACTTAGCTTTATGATTTGATTGTATAACTGCGTCGATGATGGTTCACTTACTAAGTTTGCAAACTCATCAAAATTCTATCATTTTTTCTCAGGTTCAGGGGAGTTCTAGCTACTAAGCGATCTAGTAGAAGTTTAATACTTACATTGTAGGGACAAAAATGGCTCAAAGGTCTGATCAGCTAAATCTGTAGAGTCTAGTTAGATTCTTTTACATTACCATCCCATATCATGTTACACATTTTTATACTAAGATTAAACTCTCAATTATTGTGTAATGTATATGTTGATTTTGAATTATAATGACATATGTTACTTTATAGGTTTGTGAAAGAAATGGGAAGAAATGAATGTTTTGAATGCTTATGATATGCTTGTGGATTCGGATTAAGTTAATTTGATTATCCTAATGTATCATTTTTGTAGAGTATGTTCTTGAATATCCTCTAGTATGTTCGGGCTTATACTCTATGAGAGGGGTATGTTACATGCTCACTTAAATTCAAGGATGGTAATGAGTTGGCATATGGGCTAACCTACCAATTTTTAAATACATTTTAAATTAGAAATGAAAAAAATGTCTTTTTTTAATTTGGGTTTGGGCCTGGCCCATTGAAAAAACCTAAATATAGGCCCGTTTGTTAGTCAATTGCCATCCCTAACCCAAATTTGTCTCTACTTACGTCCTTTTATAAAAAATTTTAGGGTTTTGGGAGATACATAGTATGATATAGGGGAGTGTGCTAGAATGTGTATAATTTAAAACTCCAAAATTCAGGAATATGTAAGGCCTGATAGAATTACAAAACTAGATATATGGTCATGTATCCCTTCTTTACTTCAAATCTTTGTTTCATGTCACATTGTCCTCTGAATTCTTTTCCTTTTAATTATTGAAGGCAATTATATCCTACAAATACACTTCGGTGAATTTAAAGGGTGAATTTAAATGTCAAATATACAATAAAATTATATAATATCAAGCAAAATACATCAATTATGGGTATTATGATCTATTATGCATCTATCAAAAGATTTGGAGTAGTAGCATGAACAGGGAGAGTCTTGCCTATAATCCCAAGGAATCAACATCTAATAGCATCATCTTATATAATATCACACTTGCATTTAGAATATATTAGGATTTTATAACTAAAAGTAGGAAAATTGCTTATTCCAATTTTTTGGTAATGGGACCATATTTTGACTTTAAAGCCAAAAAGAAAGCTACACATGCCACTGACAAGAAAGAAGGATGAAACCTAATCCACTTAGGGTGTTTGAGGGTTTAGTTTATTAGCTTCTTAGGGTTAAAAGCTAAGAATCTATATCCATTTCTAGTTTGATTTCTCGTGAAAGTTCCCTCCACTGTCAAAGTTAGCAGATCGGCTTCAAAATCAGTAACTTAGTTACAATTATTCCTTTTTAAGGAGCTCGATTCCTTTTTTGTTGAATAGAATCCTTGAAAAAGGAAAGAAGTCATTTGTCTCAGATGAGGCACTGAGCACTCTATTTGTCTTTCCTAAATTAATTTTTTGTAAACTAAGCATGAAAAATCAAGATAAATTCCTAGATGATTTAAAAGTTATGTTGTCAATGTTAATGAATTAGATATTAACATAGAAACCGCTTAGATTTCCAAAGTTGACTGGTTTTGATATTAACAAATCGATTAGCTATTCTCTAGGTTTTTTTTCTCTAGTAGAGAACTCCTTTCTTTTAAAGAAGCTCTTTAGCTGGATTGGAGATAAAAGGAAGGGCCCTCATAATAGGAAAAGAAGCTTTAAGGTTAACTTTGATAGAACTGTGGGAAATGTAAAGCCCTTTTCAACCATCAATTGGAATTTTAAAAATGGAACTAAAAAAGAATAAGATTCAATAATCAAGAATAAGACAATTTATAAAATTTTTAGCCAAATTCCATTTATGGAGTAGAAAAATTATTCAATGATAGAAAAAGAAATGAAAGGTTTGGTTGCCAAAACAAATACGGTGCAAAATGAAATAGAAAAATTAGAAATGAAAAGAAAAACATATTTATAAAGTCAAAAATAAATATTAACCCCATCAAAATAAGTTATATTGTTAAAAAATTCAAATCAACAAAAAATATTTCACATATATTAAAAAAAGAAAAACTCGACTAGGACATAAATCCCATTTTCAATAAAAATTTGAATTGAAAAGATATACATAGACATCTTTTTAGATATAATCACAATTTCACAGATCTTAGCAATTTTTTCTTGAATCAACAAGAAAATTATTTATAAATACATTCCCAACAATAAAGAAAATTCCAAAAGAATTGATAAAACAAATCAAAATCTAAGTTTTTTTAATTTAAAAAATCAGTTAATATTTACAAAATTAATGAAAAATTAAAGATTTTCGATAACATATCCTTCTTTTCACAAGCATAAAATTTTTTAATAAATGATCATAAATCCAAGTTAATAACTAATGTATCCACCTTTCACTATTATGGAGGATCTCTTTTTCTTAAAAATAAAATTAAAAATAAAAAATAAAAATAAAAATTAATGAATTAAAACACAAAAATTGGAAAAATTATGTAATGAATCAACTGAAAATTTGGTTAAGAAGTTTTTATCAATATAAATATAATTTAGCTTAGCTTATTTGGTTTAGATTACTACAACAAAAATAGAAAATAGAATTAACAACATTGTATAGCTCAAGTTAAAGATTTAAACTAATGAAATCTATATGAAAATGATAAACTAATTCATTACGAGAATCAAAATGATTTTGAAGCAAGCTCATTATTGGGTCAATTTGAAGCAAGCTTTTTATCGAATCAAAAAGATACTTTTTAAAAATTATAGATAAAATCTTTTATTATACAAATATATTAATTATGAATATAAGAAAGACTCGTATATTTATCAAACAATATTACAAGTAAATACTAAGTAATAGATTCCTTGTAATTATAACTCAAATAAAAAAATGTTGATATGTCAAAGATATTATTCTAAAAAATTATCTAATACAAGAAGATATTATCAAGACCAAGAATCCCTTAGAAAATATTTTGATTAGAGAGGCCTTAAGTTTTTTCTTATAAATATAAATATGGTTGATCTTGAGTCCTAGATCGATACCGAAACACCCAAAAAAATGGAACTAATAAATATTAAATAATTGATAAAATGGATAACAACTATCTTTTTCTGTTACGATCCAACATGATCACAAAACTTCATCCAAATTCGACACCTTTTTTTTAATTCACATAAAACCATCTTATATAAACTTCCTTCTAGTTTAAGTGAATAATATCTTAGTTGGAGGTTCTTCACTCACCTCCACTCGGTTACTTTATCAATGATCTTAACATAATTTTCTCTATTGAAGACTTAGGTCTTGTCAACTATTTCCTTGGCATCAAAGTCACAACTACACTAAATGGCCTTCTTCCTACTTAAATCCAATACACTAAAGGCCTCTTTCGTTGAACCTAGTAACACACCAATTACCGCCATCATTCGTCTCTCTAAAAACTACAGCCTTCTTCCTACTTATCTAATTGAAAATCATAACATTGTTACTGCTCTTAAATACTTTTGTCTTACTCTCCCTAACATCCAATTTCCCATTAATAAAGTATTTCAATTCTTACGTTACCCTAATGAAATTCACTAAATTATATTTAAATAGATTTTGGGATATCTTCAATTCACTCATTCTTACGGCATTAACTTAACTAGCGAAACCTCTTTTCCCATATAGGTATGTTGTCACACTAACTGATTTAGTTATCTTGATGGTCATCTCTTTACATCTAAATACTATATATCTTCCTTAGTCTTAATCTTATTTCTTGGAGTGTCAATAAATAGGCCACTATTGTTAGGTCTAATACTGAGGTTGAACACAAGAGTACCCTTATCACTACTGAAATATATTAGCTTACCTTTGTTCTTGATGAAATAAGTTTATCTTACATAAAACAAATATTATGGTGCAAATTGGTGCCACCTTTCTTGCTATCCGATTTCTCATGCTCATATGAAGCATATCAAGATTGACATTTATTTTGTTCAAAACTTGGTTAAAAAAATAAAAAACATCTTTTTTTCTAAACAAATTGTTAATATCATGACTAAAGCTTTAGTTTAATATGATTATCAAACAGCTTTGAGACAAGTTCATCATTTCCACCACTTGTGACCTTGAAATTGTTGGTTTATGCCCTACAGCCAATCGCTTTGGTTGTATTTTAGTGACAAATTATTTAAAGGCATTATTTATCTTGT
>JAOQML010122871.1:0-19498 GCA_027568935.1 Erythroxylum urbanii
TGCGCCAGCGGCGAGCAGAAGCAAGGTTATTAGATACCTCAGGAAAGCCCGGCCAGAACCACACGTGCAAGTTTCCCTGCATGTGGCTCGTCCTTGATAACTGATTCGGATTTGCGTGAACTAACGTACCGATCACTAAGCGGGGATGCTCCCTCCAATATGAGCGAACCTTTTCGGAACTGGTTAGGAATGGGCGCCACTATCCCAGCCCCGATCCAGACAGGTGATATTGAGCATGTCTCCTTCCTAACAGCCTTAACGGCCTTGTCTTGGGGCGTCTTTGGCTTTACTAGAGAACGAAGAAAAAAGTCTTTCTCTTCCCGTCCCGGATCATATTCCGGTGCGTCTACAGAAGAGGAAATCGCAATGCATCTTGCTCAGCAGGCGTAGCTTGGAGTGGGAGTGTAGCGTGGGTAAGGTAAGGAAAGTGGCCGCCAGAGAGGAAGCCAAACCGGCCTATTAAGCGCAGCTAAGCTAATACGCGCCGGAGGTAAGCTCTATTTGGCCCGCCCGTCCAGACGCTAAGCCCTTTTTCATTATCATCTACCGCCCTTGATTTCCTCCCAGCTATTCACGCATGAAGATCGTCGTATGTATGCTCGACTTCGGTTGCCGATGCTATAATAGGTAGGAGTACATTATGGCAGGATCAGTCACCCGGGCAAACCAACCCCCCTCCAAGAAGAATTGTGCTATGCCCTCCCGATCCCTATAGAGCGAAAGAGCTGCCTGGTGATCCCTAGGTTGCAGCACGCCCGGTCGTTAACTCCTCGCGCCGCTGCCGCCGTTTCTAGGACCGACCGACGCCTCACCTGCACAAGTACCTACGTAGTGTCGGTTGCACATTTTACATAGCGTTCGAACTCATGTGCCTTCCAGAACCAGGTTATACAATATCTGGTTCGATAGGACCAGGGGTCTTCGAGCCTGCTGCGTACGATTAGCCAGCCTTGCGGCGGCAAAAGGATCAGACGTCCCCCAGGCTACGGTTCCCTCCGGTCCAAACCCGGTGCCGCATTAGGTTAGGGGGCTGGGCGATAATAGCTCCTCCGCATCCCAAAGCGCGCTGCCCTCCTAGGCGCGCAACACTAAGTAATCCAAGCCAACCCACATTTCTGACTAACGGCGGATAATCATATTTCTTAGAGGTACTAAATACAACTCCATGAATGAGCAAAATGGAGGTTGCATTAATAATAAAGATCTCTGGGGAAACCGCTAAAAAAAGATTGAACATGTGGGAGGATCCGAACGAATGATGCTTTCATTTCCCCCGTATGGAGCACTGAGTTACTTACGTTACGGCCTTCAGCAGGCAGGCTGCACTCTAGTTGGCGGCTAGGAAGGATCGCTAGACCAGCAGCCAGACTAATCATTCATGTGTAATGATGATGATTCCACACCAAGCTCAATAAAAAATGGAATGGAGAAAAAGGTAAACAAAAAAGGAGTCCATGACCCCGCGTATAAGGAGAGGTCGAATTCCAAACTTTTATCTCGAGTATACCTATTACCAAGACGTCACTTTGGGCACATGCGGATAGCCGCCCCACGTGGCTAAAAGTAAGCAAAAAAAAAAGAGCTCAAACTCCTTAGCGCAAGCACTAAGTAAGTCAACTACCTTTTTTTAGTTCCACTGAGAGACTCGAGTCTTATATATATATATAAATGCCACTCTACGAGGGTGGGTCGAGTCCTTTCAAGTTCATCCCAAACAAAACGAAGCCCTTCCCGGTCTTGGTCGAGAAGATGCGGATAAAAGGCCAATAGCCTGATCTTCTACGGCATAAGCTTTAAAGAATCAAGCTATCAACGCTAATAATAATAACATAAGAAAATCCATTTTTTTTTGAATCTCAAAGGTATAGATGAAATTTTGAACAGTCATTTCAATCTTTTGATTCAGATAAATTCCGAAAAATCCTCCTTCACTTTATCGATCGGTTTGAGAACGTGTGGAGGGAAGAACCAGCACGGCCGGGGATTTGCTGCATTCCGCCATAACTTCGAGAATAAATCCAGTTGTTTTGTCGAAAGCTGCGCCCGCGCACTCGATGTCCTGTAGATGAAGGCCCGTCATCCCTGTGCCGAGGAGTCCCAGGAGGTCAGGATCGAATTTCTTGCTCTTTTTTTCGATTGAGCTTTGATACATTGAGTCTATCTCTCCGTTGGTGCGCCGAAACTGAGCCACTGCTCTTCAGGGCGCTTTTTTGGACAATTCCTAAACCCACTTTCTGGGGGGCAACTATGGGAACGAGACTCAATCCCCCCCCCTACTCTAGCCTTCCTGTTCGAAGACGAGAGCAGAATAACTTCGTAACGGCGGAGAAGGATTTTTCCTCGAAAAAAAAACGATTTCTTGTTTTTCTTCTCTTAAGATATTTCTAGTTAGAACTTGATCGAGGTTTTTTTTTTATCCAAAACATAAAGTAACAAGACCCGAATGGACTATGAACCAACAAAAATCAGAGAATGCCTTTGAGCTCTTGTTCGAGTTCTTCCTTGATGACCGGAACACTGTTAAAAAGCCAAAAAGGTCTAAACTGATTCTTTGTACAAGTCTCATAGATTGACTAGAAGAGATTTAGAGTCACTTTTCCGCCAACAGGAAGCGGAATAGCAATGACAATCCCTTACCTTCTTGTCCTACTCCTCCTTCTCATCATTGATACCGACTAGTGGGTAAAACGAATAGGAAAGCATTAATCGCCGGCAAAGAAGCCTTCCCGTAGTCTTTCCGCCTCTATCCCTTAGGCTCTCTGTCCTGCTCCCAGAAACAGGAAAGCAAACAAGCCACCAGCACTTCAATCAGTAAAGCTAGCCACTCAACTCGCTTTCTTCAAATTCCTTTTCACATTGTATTTCAAATCCTCCACCTAGCCAAGTAGGTCTCAAAGGGTTCACCCCACATATGCTTAGTCGCCGCAAGCTCCATATAGGTGACTTTGCGGGCTACTGAATAGAATCTTTGGTGAAAGGCGTCTACCATATCGGCGCAACTATTGATCGAGTTCGGCGCGAGGCGTGTATACCACGTGAATGCGACACCCGAAAGACTCGCAGAAAATCAAAGTGCTTCCGCAACAAACTCTCATCGTGAGCAGTGTCTCCGCTGGAAATTTAGACATTATTAATATGCTGCTCTGCGAAATCTCCACTTCCATCATACAACCGAAACCAGCTAAGTAAGAACTCACCTTAAGAACATGTACATACGAGGCAAGATTCCATAGGGCCTTATTCTGAGATTGAAACCAATCCTCAGGGCAAGCAGTCTCTGCCCGTAGATCTTAGAAGGTGCCCTTTTTTTTGAAGAAAACCAAAGAAAGAAATGGAACTATAAACCGGATCTTCGGATAGGGGAAGCCTTATTGGCTAGGATGTTCTCAATAACCGAAATGGAATTGAATAGCTCAATCTAAAGGTCTCACGTTATAAATCGCTCTTTGCGTACGTTTGTCTATGTTGACTCCATCTTCATCCACGAAGGAAAAAAAACCTTGAGTTGTAGAAAGGCACTGGCCCAGTCCTAAGCGGGAGTCTTCCTCCTTCGATCCGAGCTTTTCGCCTTTGGAAATACCTAGCGATTGCCAGAAAGGCTTTGCTGTTGTAAGTGAGCTACTTTTGATTTCACTGGGCCTGAGACTGGCTATCATAGTTGGAGTTTTGGAACCCGGGCGTGTCTTACGTTACACATGTCCATCCCCGAGATCTGCCCTACCAATAGGATCTGACTTGACTTAAGGAAGAGGGCCCACTTCAACCGGCTTACGGTCATATAACTTGTCAAAACTCTTGATAACGGGTGGTACGTACTTTAGACGTTCGCGTTCAACTTCCATTTCATCCGCTCCACCTCTGCCTATGGTCTCCTTTCTCTCCACTCTAGATTGAATGAATATCCGAGGAGCTATGTAATTTCGCTCGACAACAAAAGAGCGGATCTGCGACTTAACAGCGGATAAGCGACTCACCCGATATGCGATTTGTCTGGTTCCCCTGATTATCGCTTCGATTATCGTATAGCAGGAAGGAAGACACAACCGATTAGCGCAGACGCACATCAGTTGTTAACAGCGGATAGGCGAAGCATATATTCGACATAGTTGAGGTAGTTCTAATACCGACGTCAAGTCCAACCATCATGGCAGTCTCGCGTGGATCATCCCTGATATGTTGTGCTCCTGCGGAAGATCGTTATTCGAAGATAGAGAAAATCCAGATACGTGGTGGCCAAAGATAAAGCACTGCTCTCTTAGCCGCTAGTGCCAGAATGTTGGCTCGACTGAGTTCTTTCCCATCCATCCTGGGAAAGTCATTGTAGTTTCGAGCGCTGCTAACAAATCTCTGTCTTTTGCTCCTGGGAAGAGAGTGGATACTAGTCCGTATATTCCCGCGAAGTTATCCTTTAAGATGTTGATTCTGGTTCTAGAGGGCTCTCTATTCCCGGACCTGACTCAATGAATGCATGAATTTCGGGTCGGTAAGCCGATCGACGACGTAAGAACCTTTCTCAAGCTTGATCTGGTTTAGTATCAAGGGGATGATTTAGATATGGGTCTGTGCAGCCAGCATTTCCACGATATCGTTATGATCAATCTTGATCCCATGAGACTAGAGAATTGGCGGAGGATTCCCCGATCGCGATTAGAAGGATTTGAATGAGAAAATTCGGCTTAAGCGAGTGAAGTGAACTCGGGAATGAGCGTAATGAGCTTGAAAGAGGAAGAGTTCATAGGCACATTCCATCAAACCTTCCACTTGACTCTGATTCTTTGACAGATATAGTTCTTGCTGCTGCTTTTCTTTCTTTATATAAAGAATATGGCCTTTTTCTACGACTACGGCTGATCCTACAATCATTCCATCCTTTGGAAGTGGATTATTAGGTTGAGTGCGTTTGAAGCCTAAGGAGAGGAACGAAGCGGACTCGACCGGACGGGAGAGGAAGAAGAAGCAGACGAGTACGGTTCATACGGTTATGCCGCATCTCCATCTCTAGGAGAAGCAGCTAGATCGATTCCTAAACCGCTAATGCCCCCTCTTCCAACTGAAACTCAAAAAACAGGAGCAATTGCAGCTGATTCTATTCCCTTCCTACCCGGTATGAGCTCCTAACTCGTTGACTTGAGGATGTCACTAGGTTACTTACGGAATCTCAAATCTTGAGGCTGACTACGGCCTCAGATGATTAGGCGGGGACAGGATTCGAACCTGCAATCTTCAGGTCATGAGCCTGATGAGTTGACCAATTCCTCTACCCCGCTTCTGACCCTTATTCCTTATCCGAGAAGAGAGTAGAGTTGAGTTTACTTCAAGCTGAGGAAGACTACTTTGCTAGAGAATACTTAGAGACTCCAACTTCCACTTGATCTCCAGCCAAGGGGCTTAGCACTTTATTTAATTTAGATGCCCTTAGGTTTTGTTTCAAGAATGGCCTGGAAACTATTGGCTCGAGTGGAAGGCTCCTATGTAACCTTACTATAGACCATATCATATCTATTAGCGACTAGAGGCCGAGGGCGAAGGTATGATATTCTATGATATTCGCTCCGGTCTGGAACTAGATGCCTTTAGTTGACCCTTGCCCGAGAATCTGCTTTTGACCTAGAACCTTACCTGCCCGCCGCCCTTTAACAACCTATCCCCAGCTCTTGCGCTAGCCCCATTACTCACTCTACCCCTAGCTATATTCCTAGCTGCCCTCTTTCTCTTGGCGGACAGAGACAGCTTGAAAGGCTTACTTGGAGAGGAATGAAATCACGAGAACGAAGCGCGAAGGCTGGCACGAAGACTGATACAAGGGATTGGGGCGAACAGGGCTTAAGACTTAGCTGAAAGAAGGACTATAATATAAAGAGGAGAGTTTGAAAACTTGCCTTCAATCTTTCTGTTTTCGCCCTAGAATCAGAGCCCCAAGAGTCACCCGGTGAATCAAAATGTAGAAGCCCAACTTCCTCACAGACATAGTAGGCATAGGTCCAACCACCTTTTCAGTATCAGTCTGAGCTATGGGCAGAAGCTAACCACTGGACGAAAGGTTGAGTATGGTCCGCCCGGGGCCAGGTGATATCAGTCTTCGCCTCTGGAAAGCGCCTAGATCCATCATTGAGCCTTAGATTCGAAGGGAATGGATTACTGACTCGATAGAGTGAGGAGAGTTGACTAGACTGACTTGAACAAGTCAAGTTCTTTCTTACTTATTAAGAAGGGAAGCTTGGTACAAAACTTGGAATTGGATAGAATTGTGAATATCTGTAATCTTCAAGACCCTTTGACGAAAAAGATCTCAACCGTTGATCCGACCCAAGAGTCAGACTTTGCTATAGGATGAAGGAAAGCCTCAAGAAGATATAGATAGGGAACTTCGACATGGTTTCCAAGTCAGCGCAGCGTCAGTACTGGGCACCCAACCCATTCACCCAGGAAGGAAAACTGCAACTAATCCGGCTCCTCTTACAAAGAAAGGCTACAGAAGCACCTTAATTGCCAGTACAGCCTAGCGTAGGCTACCAAAAATAGGAGGGAGTCCCTCGGACCCTACTGGGGGAGATTGAGCTACGATCTTTCTTCCACCAAAAGCCTTTGCTTTGCGCCCAATTCGCGTAAAGGGAGGGCGCCATAACTCGTCCTGAGCGCGCAGCAGCAGCTTTCTTTGCCTGACTTCGCTCGCAGTATGGAAGATTGGATTCGTCAGTTTTCTTCTTCGATATAACCAACCTCACAGATCCTACTCAATCTTTTACACCGATATATTTGACTCTCTCGACCAGGTCATCATAATAAAAGACTGAAAAAGATTTCCGAAGTGAGAGAAGGAGGGAAGGCGCGCTACAACTAACATAACAGCCGGCTGAAAAAAAAACGTTAGCTAGCTAGGCTAGCGCGCAATGGCTTTCTCTAATAATAAGGTAAGCTTCATAGCTTCAACCTATACAAGGTGCTGCTCGCTTTCTCTCAGCCACTAGTGGCTTATGTAGTGGTCGGCATTCCTACGCGCGCCTCCTAAAAACTACTTAAGAATCCAAAGGTGACCTTTGGATGTTGTCGTGACGCTTTGGTTACGAGGGTTACGGTGGTCTGAGTTTATGGATGAATTCAGTCGGCGAAAGTCCCTCAAACTCAATCAATATCAACAACATGTCGTGACCGGTTAGGCTTGGTTTATTTTGTCAGAAAATCAAGTAGGTTTCGGGGGTTCATTGATTAGTACACCTCTGGTGCTGGTAAGGTTGGGACCGTGGTCGTCTGTCTCCAGTTTGCCGGCCAATAAGAAGAAGATCTCTGAGATTGACCAGACAACTGCCTTGGTTTGGCTATTCCTTTCTATTGAAAAGGAGTCAGCTATCTGCGCGAGTCACCTTCTTCTAGGCTCCGCTAGACGACACGGCATTCTCGTTCAAATATAGGCCGGCCGTACTTGTGATGGTTCCCAAGGATCCAATATGATACCACTTAGGTCTACGTTGCCACGATATTGTTCTATGGAAGCGGGCAGGAGAAGTTCGGCCCGGTTTTTTTTGTTCGTAGGGGACCTTGATAACGCATATTCAGTCGTACCGGCACGGTCCCACTGATTTGTTTTCGATCGGAGCATCAAGCAACGCAACCCGGTTCGTTCTACTTGACTAAGCCTCGTGCTCGTCCAAGGAGGGAGTTTGCTTTACCCAACTCCCTTTTTGATAACAAGGCAGAAACCCCTGACCGGACATTCATTAGTTTCGAATGAAGAATGAAGAGTGCCCTGCCCCAGAAAGCACCTACTCCTATCAAAAGGAAAAGCGTGACTTTACTAACAATCCAATTCCTATCACAAATATTAGTAAAGCGATTTTAGGCTTTACTAATATCATAGGGCCTCGATTGTTGCTTTCTTCGCATCGCATGCGTTTGCGCATTAATACATTAATAGAATACACATATATAAAGGCTTTCCTTGAGTTTTCAATAAGGGGCGCCCCATCTATATCTATAGTAATAGTAAGGAGCCTTTTCAATAAGGCTCGCGCTAGGCGCTTTTTGCTTCCCTAAAATCGAATATTTTTTGAATTGGTAAAGACCCACCCCTTGTTTCAGTCAGAATGAGTCCCCGGGACCCCGGGACATTGGCTTCCGCCAACAGTGGACTATTAAGAATCGCATCCCGCGCATATTCTACATTATAGCCTGCAACTGATTCAGCTTCCGCTTCTGGGAGATCAAACGGAGCTCGATTAGTTTCTGCTAGACAAGAAATGAGGAACATAACCAATACAGGGAACAAAGGAATACCAGACCATATCTGCTTTTGCGCCATGACAATTTCACTCGAATTACGGGGACCTACACATATTAGTACAGTATACCGGGGTCCCCGGCCAGAACCACACGTGCAAGTTTCCCTGCATGTGGCTCGTCCGTGCTTTCCGAGGCGTTACCAGTGACTCAGCATGGGAGAGAAGGCGGCTGAACTGCACACTTTCGTGTTCAGAGCATTGTCTGAGTGAGTAGGAAGCGCCTATCAAGCAAAGCTTTCTTGAAAAAGCGGAGCTGTTTCCTTTTCGGCGCCCGCCTTTGATTTAGGTGTTGGGGCAAGCCCCAGGAATCCAAGTCTAGGTTGGCTCCCAGCTCCATTTCGGCCGGCATCCTGCTCTCGAGGGAGTGGAGTCCTGGAGCGAACTACTCATTGCTGTGTTGCCCCAAAAAAAGGATTGGTGAAGAACATGATATTATTTTGAGGGAGGGAAAGCGTGGTTGACAAGCTACTTTCGAGGAGAGGCGACTGGACTGGAGTGCTTTCATCAAATGATGCATGTGGGCGGAGCCATGAATTTGGCCCGATTCGGCCTGGCCTGGTCGGGAAGAGATTCACATAGAGACTACTGTTATCCGGGAATCTCTTTATATGTTAGCTAGAGGGGGCGGGCTTTCCTATGGTAGTCCCGTTACGGCCTCTGACCGTCCGTCCTGTCTCATCTTGATTTGGCTATACTTGTATGTAGCCAGCCATGTTAGCTTCACATGAGAGCCTTTTTTAACCTTTAGAAAAAAGGCACTCATCAGTAAGCTCGGCCCCTTGATTTCCTATTCAGCTTTGAAGAGAATAGGTCCCATTCAAGCGTCCGCCCGCCCTTATTTAGCTGCCACGCACGACCCGACCCAATAGGAACGATTTCAGCGCCTCTCTCCAGATAAAAAAGCAAAACGCGCCATCACCTACAGCCCTTGATTCTGCCGGGTACTTCCATGAAATGAAAACGGGCGGCATCGTCGTATGCTCGACATTTGTTGCCCTGGTTTATACCCCGGAGTACTCCTATGGCCGATCTGTCACCCAACCTCTTTAAACAACCTAAAGGCTTGGTCCCGTTTGGAGTTGGAGAATGGGCCTTATGTCACGGCTTAGTCAGTTATTCTTGCAGTTCAGATAAGGATTCGGACCGTCACTTCTCTGAAAGCATGTTTTTTGCCTCCCTCCTTGGAACTCGTCCATTCGTTAGGTGATCCCTTGCTCTCACGTTCGAGTGTTTGCTCGTCGTTTAGGCCGGTGAGTGAGATTTCTGCTCATTGCAGTCACTTCCGGGGTTCTTCGCACCTGGATAGTACCAGGATCCTTGTGCCCCGGCCCTTTTTCAGATAAAGCTGCCCACCCGAAGCCCGCCCTATGACCCAAAACTCAAATCAAAATAAGCCTTGCGACGAGACGCGGACAGTCCCCATGCTGCGGTTCCCTCCGGTTTGGGTTGGGTTAGGGGAACATCCGAGCGATTACCTTCGCGGATCCAAACGCGCTCACAAGGCGCACAATAAGAATAAGACCAATAGAGACTTCATAAGAGACCATTTGAGCTGCAGATCGTAATGCTCCTAGAAAGGCATATTTCGAATATAGAAGAGTGAAAGTTCCCAACAATCAACAAGTTGATCATACCCTTCTATGAACCGTACGAGCACGTCCTCTGTCACCCCCCATCGCGCTTACGGCTCTATACCCCAACTTGCTCTGGTTTTTATTCCTCCTATTCCTCGGTAAGCGGACCGTGGGAGCATGGGGGGCGATATCCGTTTTTGACTGATAGAAAATCTCTCTTTTGTCTCTCCTGACCAACAAAAAATCACAATCGAAAAAGTGGTGATTTCCGCGTCGGATACATCTTTATCTGAGGAGCCGGTCGACGAAGCCTCCGGATCAGATAAAGATGTGCAGTAGTTTCTAGGACGAAGCCGAGCCACTAGTGGAGTGTCGAAGGAGACCTACTATACGACTGGATTAGTAACCAGTGAAATACCAAAAAAACGACATCCAATTTCAGTGAACTATTGAAGCTATCAGTGTGATTGATAAGACAAGTACCAAGGGCTTTCGGTAGACTGATTTCATTTTCGAATTCGCTTGCGACAAGTTCTAGCACTAGTATGAGTTCGTTGACCGCGTAAGGGCAATCCATCTTGATGACGAATTCCACGATAACAATCAATCGAAATTCATCGTTCGATGTCTGATCGTTCTCTCCTCTTCCATTCCCAATGAACAACATGATCTTGACCTATCATTTGTGAAATTGGGTCGATCTGATACTTTACTTAGTTAACTCTTTTATCTTTATGTTCCCACTGATACATAATCGATAACGAACCTGAATGGCGGTCCAATCCATCCATTTTTGTTGAGGAAATTCTGACTTGTTCATCGTCAACTAATCTAGCTCCTGAAATAGATGACATTCTTGATCCTTCCTTTGATTTTACTAGTCTTTTCGGCTGGAATCATAAATGCTTGTCTCCTCTCTGATGATCTTTTCTATAGGTCGAAGTTTAGACCGCTCAAAATGGAAATTATTCACCTTTCTACAAAAAGTTAAGATAGCGCAGAAGGTCTTTTAGGGCCGCTATGTTCCATGACTCATAATCGAAGTGGTCTCGTGCGATCTCATGCGCGGCCATCATTAAGTCGGGGCTGCCTGCGGTTAAAGAATCGCCCGCGGAAGCCCCCTTGACTCTCTTTCTATAACTATAAAAAAAAAGCTTTCTGCCGGCGCTGTTTTTTATTTCTTCTGCCTAGCTCCCCGAAAACAACGTTCGACTCGCATGTGTTAAGATAAGCTAGCGTTCCTTCTGAGCCAGGATCCCATTCTTCTTTTTAGTATGAATGGGTTCTACTATTCTATCTGGTAGAGTCAACAGAATGGAGTTCCTTGTCTGTAACTCCAGAACAGATTATTTCCTCGAGGTGTTGGAGTGCCCTTTTGTGAAATAGTGGCTAGCCGTTCTTTGCTCACATAAGCTTTGATGAACTTGCAGGAGTCTTCCTTCTTATAAAATCATTTTCGTCGCATAATAAAACGTTCTATTACGCGGTCACACTGGTTTGTTTGTTATATATATTATGTTGGGTGCTCTCTCCTTGCTTTTGTTTGTTAACTATTTTATTTTCACTTTTTTTTATCATGGCTTTCGCAAAGGCACTAACCTTCTTCACTCATATCTTTGGATGGGAAAATCTTTTTCAACTTATTAAGGCAGATATAGTAGGGTTCTTTGATAACATGGATCATGCCCTATTATCCATGACGGAATTCAATATAGAAGAAGGGAATTCAAGCAGTTGAAATCTTATATCTGCTTTTTTAAAATAGAAAATATCAAAGATAAGGAGGGCAATTCAACTAGTTCTTCTCTGTAAAAAAAAAAATCATTCCTATGCAATCAAACTAAAGCGCTAACGCCCCTTTATCGATACCTTTTGATAGATGATATTAATGCGCTCAAGAAATCTATCTTACTAAAGGCCCTATCTAAACCCTATGTTGTAAAGCTACAGCTGGAAAGGTTTTCTAGAGCAAGGGTGCGCCCCTTCTTTCTTAAAGTCCACTTTCTCGCTTGTTGCTTTAGAAAGATTGCAGCTAGCGCGCTTGACTAATAACATAGAAAGGGCCTTTCTCGCTTGTTTAGAAAAGTTTTCCGAGGCCAGAAAATGAAAAGAAAATAGTGTTGATCCGGTCGAATGGTAGAATCATCTAGGGGGTCGTTAGGAATCGATAGTCGTTTTATGGGCATACGAGTCACAGCCGGCCGGGAGGAGGAGAGATCAACGAAAGAGCTACTAGTTGGAAAGAAAAGGACGAGACCCCCTTTCGTACATTTCTACTGGTCCAGACATTCGAATAGCCAACGAAAGACCAGGAGATTCGATCTATAAAGTACTTCCCGCAGGGTTGACGGCTGTGTTGTGTAGCTGGAAGTACGAAATCAATCCCGGCACGACCGATGACTTAGTCTCTTTCTCCGCTTCGACTCAACCACCTTCTTAGAAAAGATCCGATAGATAGCAGCTACCTAAGGTTTGGTACCTTCACCAATCACGGTTTTTCATATAGGTCAGTCCTAGTACTATGTTGTCTAAGACTAATAGGCAGGCCTCTTACTCTTAGAGAGCAGTAGAATGTTGGGTTAGCTCTGTCTTGTTGTGATAGGGGGGTGAGGGGAACTGCTCAGAAATGTCTTAGTTGGTTGAGGGGTGACCGATCCGGTCAATTAAAAAATAGGATAACAAAAAAAGATCTATCTGGTGTAGCTAATGTGGCTTTCTCGATCTATAGTTCCTACACTGCTCCGGCTTCCCTCACTCAAAAGATCAGCTGTTGTGACACAGGTGTCTCGAGGTAGGCCGTAGATTGAATAGAGAAAGACGGGCTCGTATTTGACAAATTTCGAGCAACCTCCAACCTTTCATTTTTATAAGGCCACTCCTATCTCTTCCGGTTTTCAGTGACCTGACCACTTTTATGCTTCAAATGAGAAGTTGCGCTTTTGATCTTGTTCTCAGCTCCAGGTCTGGTCCTTTAGGTGAGGCTCTTTACTTTACAGGGTGGTTGGTGGTTCTCTTTACGGTTCAGGAATTCGTGGTTGGTTCACTTTTGTTTGTTTAGTTACAGTTCATGCCCACTCGTCATGAACCCCCGCCCGCCCCGGCGCTGAGTCGCAACTCTTTCTGTAGAAAGTCGAAACCTCCTTCAACTGACTCAGTCAGTAGGTTTAGAACTATCCTGCAGGTCAAAACATTTCCTTTGAATAGATGTGGTTCTCTCCATATATATAATAAAGAGTGAGCGCTCATTCTTATTATATATTATGTTTTCTGTTTTTTATATCTTCTTTGTCTGAAACTTCCTTTCCTCAGATCCAAAACCCCGAAGAAGTCAACTGGTAAGCTATCTATCGGGGGCCTATTTCAGCGTCACAACTTCCAACCTTGGGAGCTTTTTTTTATGGTTTCTTTCCCTCGAGTACCCACCGCCCCTCTTGGTAGAGTTACGACCGCTGCTCCCCACCTTTTTCTTCTGCATCACGATATCATGGCAGACCTGCTACTGGTGAGAAAGGCATGTTTTAGATTCGTGGAATGAAGGCCGTAATAGATGTTGTGAGATTCTTCCCAGTATGGAATGAGCCTTGGATAAGTCCGCGTTTTTTTTGCTAAATTTCGACCAGTTGGAACGATTACGAAAGTTTCCGACAGTTAGACCGTTTGAGACTTTGCAATTGGTCAGCTACACACGTCGCTTTCATTTCCAGCTTTTGAGCCGGGCCAATGATCTTTCGAATTTCTCGTATCGTTTTTCGTGGATTAGCACGCCGCCTTTGATTTTAAATGGGATTTCTGGCTAACCCTTTTTTGACCTACTTTGTTGAGGTGGCGAAAGTCGCCTAAATCAAACCAAGGAAAGAAAATCAGCTCGACCAAGGGGAGAGGAAAGCAGTCTAGCAGTCAAGAAGTCTCATCCCAGGGGTACTTTACTAAGCATTGAACTCTCCTCTGAGCGTCCTCAGTTTAAGGACGAGAAATGGCAACTACTGATTCGGACACAATGGCACCGCCTTAGACAAGCGCTTCCAGCAACCTTAAGAGTACGACGGCTGCTTTCCGTATTAACTGCCACCTCTCGCTCAATCCAATAGAATCATCAATCGTTCCTTGTGATGAGCTTGAAACTAGCCTTGAAGCATAGGCTAGGCAAGGAAGTTCTCCAACAACTCTCAAATACTCGACGCCATAGAAGCGCTTTTCACGGGCAATAGATAGGGAAGGAAGCATAAGCAAGAGCTGGAGCTGAGGAAGGGCTACTAGTTAGGCCAAGAGCTAGGCTAGCTGCTTTGTTGTTGTAGTTGTTAATTCATAAACAGAATAATCATAATCCGATCTTTCAGAATTGACCGTGGATTGAGTCAATCTTTGTTCAGTTCAGCATCCCCTTTGATAAAAAGATGCTCGAAAAGCACATTTTTACGCTTTTATAACGTGCGTTGAGCATGGTGAGCAAACGAAGAAGGTGAAGACCTATGCTTCTTTATAACGGCTTTTCCTTTCCCGTCTCGATCTGTTCCCGGTCCTAGCGATCTGTGGACGTACCCCTTCGCGAGCGAGAACAAATATCAGATAGAGAACGATGATTCTCGTATAGTATAGAAAGAAAGCGCTAGTTGAGTTTCGTCTTTCGAGCGAAGAAAGCTCTTTCGATTGGCCTTGTGTGATGAAGTTATCATGAGTTCCTCGTTTGAGTTAATGCTTTGGAAGTTTAGAATATGACGCTCTAATTGATTCGGTTGAGGTCCACTTCACTGTCCCTTTCTTTTTCTTTCTCATGCCTAAGGCCTAAAAGCTGCCGCTATCTCATAGCCAGCCTTGCGCCCCCTTATCTTAGAAAGCCCTTTCTGGCTGGCTAAAAAGACTTATCGATGCTATTCAAAGCAGCAATTCGCAGGCTTAAAGCGAGAGTTAATGGTTGACTATAGAATCGGATCGGGATGGGTAGTTTATTTTAGCCCACAAAAACCTCCGACCAACAGATACGGAATGGGCATCATCATTTAGAGGTCAGGCTTCATTAGTGCCAGTCCCTGTGGTTGTGTGAGAAAGCCTCACTTCACTTATGACAGTCGAAATGCCATTCTTGATTGAACTTCACCACGAGTGGAGTGATAAGCCAATACAATATGGTGGAACCTGGGAGAGGCAGAAGAGTAATCATCCTCATTTCGAGCTAAAACACTTCCTGGCTCATGCTCCTACTTGCACTTGCATGAGATCAAAGCAGGTGGACATGTCTTGGTTATGGCAGGCCCTGACTTAGGATAGGAATAGTGCGTCGTGCGAAATGGTTATCTTTTCTATTCCAGACGGTCTGTAAGAGAGGGCGGAGGAAGAGAGCCTGTGCGTGAATCCCTTAATCCTGCACCTGCAGCTGGCCCCTTAAGAGATCACAATTTCATCAATAGGGAGTGGGAGTTGAAGCCTTGCTCTCTCAAATCATAGAGAAGGAGTGGAAGGTGGTCCGGTATATAGAATGATTATTGCTTAGGAATCTCTAACACATGTGGGTTGCTCCTCCATAGCAAGAAAGAATGAGATCCTTACCTTGGGATTCAGGGCTTTTTGAAATAAGACTGACTCCTTATGGCTTACATAAGCTCGTGCAAATAAGATTTATGGAAGAGAAGAGGAAATATCATCCGAGTCCGCGACGGCAGATGAGAAAGACTTTCTTCCTTACTCCCCGTTCTCTTTTGCTCCTATCCCGCGAACACCAAGAAAAAAATGGAATTCAAAAAGAAAGTCAAATCTGGACCTGCTACCAAGACTAAATGCGAAAGTCAAGGAAGACCAGAAGCTACGATATCCGATCCAGCAACGGAAACCGATGGCGTGAGAAATCCATTTTCTCGCCTACAGCAGACATTTAAGTGGCAGCGGGAGCTTCAATGCAATGGTAGCGGGCTATCTTTCCTTTCCTAGCCAGGGTGGGTTCCCCTCCTCGTAAGTCTGCCAGGCAAGGCAAGATCAAAAAGAGTTGTCGGATGCGGATAAAATGTTTGAATTTCGTACTCCTCCTTGTCATTCGATTCGATAGCAGGATCTTCCACAACAGGATATAAAAAAAAAAGCAACTGGCAGTTTTTAAGCTGTCCGTTGTGGTCTTGCGCTGTTACCCGGGGTGGGTCCCTTTTGGCAGCCTCTGGAAAAGGAATTGATATAACTAGCTTTCATCAACTTCAAAACTCAGATTAACCTGGCAACCCGTTCTTTTAGAATCATGTTATGAAAGCCCGAAGACGATGACTTCAAAGCAAAGCTTCGTCCCTGTTCTCCCGAAAGTCTGATGGGTTCTTAGTAACAATAAACCAATATATAAAGTAAGTAAAGGGCGTGTTTGGCATTTTGAAAAGACGGGACTTAGGCAAATCAAAAGATGAGACTCTGTTGGCTAACCAATAATCACAGGAATTGTCCCTTTCGTCGAGAATAGAGAATCAGAAGCTTAAGCTTCAAGATAAGCTAAGGGTCAGGTCAGCCTATCAAAAAGTCAGCGCGTATGTTGCCAGTCTTTGACTTACTTTGTGGGCTAGCTTTACTCTCTAAAAGGCAGAGTGGAGTGCCCCATTTTGGTGCTACCGGCCCACATCTGGACAGGAAATGAGCTAGATGTCGTCGAGATGGAAAAATTCGGGCCCCGGCTTGTGCCAAAAGTCAGTTCTCTTGTTTTTCTTTGGCGGCCTGTCCCTAAGGAGTGGTTTCTAGACGCAGTAGTTGTAAAAGTCTCTCACACAGTATCAATGAGGAGAAGTCTTTCCTACTGGAATCTTCCCTACCACTGTAAAGTTCATCAAAGGATACCCGTTCTACAGCATTGGGAATGCTTACGAACGAATAATCAGTCTTGACTGATTTTCCCAATGGAAGTTCCTCATTCTTTGACTTGAAAAAGGGGCTTGGGGTTGAAGAATGGGATGTACGACTTGGCTTTGAAAAAAGAGCTTTTCTTCCCGAAGAGTCAGAGCTCCTTCTAGCACTTGCAGCGGCTAATGGCATCTGATCTGAGGAAGTTGGTTGAGTAGGAGCGGCTGTTGGAAGCCTATCTTGGCATGAGCACTAGCAGCGACTCTTGCTAAGACCGGCTTTTTTCCTCCGACTAGCAGGGTATGGGATCTTTTCAGGGCGGATTCAAAACGAACTTCCTCAAATGCGGCTTTGGCTGAAGCCATCTCATTCCTTCTTTTTTCTCTTTTGATTGGTAAGTAGCCCTTTTCGGGTTAGTTGAAAGACCAAGAATGGCCTCTTTGAAAGAAGACGACAGACATGCTGGGAAGGAAAAGGAAAGAGATGTCGCCTAAGTAGGTACAACAAAAGGTACTAGTATGGGCGCAATATGCGATTTGAAGCTCTTCTTTGGCAGGTTTCATGATTTGCTAATCCGATCTTGTAAGTTGGCTTCTCTTAGGCCAACGACTGAGACGATGGCTTGAAAGCCGGGTAGAAATCAGACCAATCGAAAACCTTGGAAGCAACAAATCGCGGGGCGTAAGCTGTTGAATAAGCTGTGGGTCTTGAGGCAGATGTGGCATCTTCTGAACCACCGTAGTTAGGGGGAAAAAGCTCATCTTTTTTCAATGCAACCAGAGGGCTCTTAGTACGCTAACGCTACTACCAGCCCAGTAAGAGGATGTGTTTTTTGGTTTATGTCGTCCAAAGAAAGGGCTTCCCTATCAGCACAAAGAATCAATTCAATAAGAGAGGATCGAAAAGACACTCGACTGGTTGGAGAGGAAGAGGAGATTACTGCGGGTCAGCCGGTAAAGAGTCGCAAGGAAAGAAAAAGAGCTGCTGTAGCTTTGCTTTAGCACGCACCCTTTCTCCTAATGAGGAAGGTGACCCTTTCCGATTCATGTCTGGCTCTTCCTGTATCACAGTATACCGGCTACTTTGTCCTGGTACGCAGTCCCAGATATTGAATAGCCTGGAATAGCTTTTTTCAACTGTACCTGTGCTTTTCAGTCTTCAATTCAATAAGCCAGGAAGGAAGTGCGCATTCAGCTGTGCCTCTCAGTCAGCTTGGCTTGTGCTTGCGGATCTCTTACAACTAGCGATTCACGCATCTCGAAAAACCGTGCCTGAGATAGAATAGTCTTTCGACTTTCTATTTAGTTAGATTGTAGTAGTCTTGGTCCCTCCCTTTTCTTTTAGTAGTGGCTAGCAGTGGTAGACAATCTCTCTCTTCCCGTGGAGGCATTGCCATCTTCATCCCGGAAAGCCCCCAGCAGCTAGACTATGCGAACTTCCCAATCTTACGAAGAAAAAAAAAAAAGGAAAGAAGGTAAAGCTACTTCGTTCCTTCACCGCCCATCTGGACTAGCCGCGCTTAAAAGAAAAGCAAAGCCATAGCAGGATCGGGAAAACAGTATCAATGTTATCATGAAAATCAAGTTTTTTATTTTTGAGATTATTATTATTTATATTATTTCCTTCGCTTGCACATACTTCTTGGGGATTCCACTCGTCGCCTTTTGTGACGGGGATGAACAAACCTGTTCGAACGGAGAAATCGACACTGGCATCGGCGCACAGGAATCCGTTGGGCCTGGCCTTCAAGGAGAAGGTGCGTCAGCTTCAGGAAGAGCGGATCCGACGGATGGTGTCAGTCCCTCTTCAATAGGAGAAAAGGTGGATTCGGGCTCGGAAAGTTGGAAAAAATATCTGAATTTATCATCATCATCCGACAAAGAGGGCAATCTCGCCCCCGAACCATCAACCTCATCCACGTGGATTGAGAAATGGCTTTCTCCGGAGGTCTCTTCATCGGCCCCAGATGACCAGGGTCCGCGGCAGAAAGGGGAAGGTGCTCTCTTTCAGCCACCTCTCTTCCGATCCCCGACAACAAAAATGTACTGAGGTCCATACGAGAGATCAAATCGGTGGTGTGGCTGCTGATTTGGATGTTGTTGGGATGAAGGATATTTCTTTTTTTGCCTTAATTGGAGTGGAGCACAGGAGTCCTGTCCTGCTGTGAAGCTGAACTTGAGATTGAAAAGATTCCAGATATTAAAGAGGTCGTAAAGCAAGGTTTGATGGAATTAACAGTTGGACATGTAAGTCTAACTGCCAATATTACAGCCCCAATCAAGACTGCGCCCATCCTCGATGTAGCGAATTGAGACTCTAGGTGGACTAGCCTCTCCTTTCTACTGGTCTAGCTCCACTTCTCCTTCCCCGTCCGCTATTCATGCTTGGGCTTTGGCTATCTTTCCAATTATCATTCTTACTTAATTAGCCTTTCTTCTTCGAAGGACTGATTTACTGATTGGGGCAGTCTCTCTTCGTAAGAATGGAATCTGTATGCTTTTCTTTTTATCTGCTATCGATAGCTTTGAAGAAAGGAATGAAGAAGAACTAGGTTCAGAGAAGAAGCCTCAACCTCCTTGCTTAGAGAAGAAGGCTCTTCCTCAGCAGGGAAGATTCCAGTACTTTACTTATCTTACTAGAGCAGTTTACAAACTTGACTAATAATAGCTCACTCTCCTTGACTTTCTAAAGGAAATCTAGACATGTGACTGATCCCACCATGTTCGGCTCACGCAAGGCTTGCATCCTGAGATGGGAGGACGGGCCTTTGATTCGATACGACAGCGGGGTGGTCTTGCTTTGCTCATTTTCTCTTGATACGCTTACCCTTTTTAGGTTTGAAAG
>JAOQML010122896.1:0-19492 GCA_027568935.1 Erythroxylum urbanii
GAAGGTGGCACATAATCGGACTTTACACTGTCTGAACCAGGGCCATAGCCATAGCCATAATCCCTAGCAGAGCTGACAAGCAATGGCAAAAGAAGAACAGAAATCGCAAGGAAGAAACGGGTAAGAGCCATGTTACTAGAAGATTGATGTGAGAGGAGAGCGGGGCATTGATGAGGAGGACTAGGAAGCAGTGGGTTTTATAGGACTTGTTTTCTGATCATGTTATTACCAGGACAAATAAAATAGTGCATGTACAAGGTGACGTGGGTTGCACCATCTCGAAAGAACATAAATGTTCAAGATAGGATGAGGCTTGTCTCGTGTGCAACGTGACGAGCAATATCTCATGTACGCTATTGGAGCATTCTTCTGTTGATCAGATGACCCCGACAAGGATACGAGATTTGCTCAGAGATATAACAGTGGTGTCATGATTTATATTAAGTGAACTTCATTCCTACTATGATTATGGAGTAGATTTTTGTAGGTAGAATTGATAGATAAATCTACCTGCATCATAACAAACTAGGCAATAGGCTATCCTGCCCCAATAATTGTTTGTGATGTTTTCATTTCGTCGCACAAAACATCTTCAATTTTCTGTAACAGAAAATTATAAGTAATATTTTGAAAAATCGTAAGCAAAAATTACTAGCAATGATATAAAAATGTAGCTAATATTTTTTGGCTAGGTTTTACACATTTGTAGCTATATAATATTTTCTATATTTAATTTTTTGTTTCATAGAGATATACTTTTTGCTACATTGTTTATTTCTAAAGTAGGTTCTCTAAATTTTGTAAGTAAAATCTTTTACATACTAATGTGTAAAAGCATTGTCAAACATCATGTGCATCATTTTTCATAATCTATGATATTGAGAAATTTGTAACATTTTGTATATAATGTATTAGCATGTTTTAATTTGTTTTGAATTATTTTGTTATTATTACGAAATTAAATTGTAGAGAAGTATTATTAATTTAAAATGTTGGGATTCCATATATAAAGTAAAATTATATAGATATAATCAAATTGTATCAAAAAAAGTAATATAACATTAAAAGATGACTCTTTATTCCTATACAAAATATTAGTAATAATTTGAGCAGTCCTTATGAATAAAAAATACAGAGAAAATTTCACAAATTGGAATATATCTGAAAATATTAACAAAGATGCTCAAATTATGAAAATATTTAAGCATAACCCAAATGACTATCAAGTGTGGTCTAAGTCTATAAACCTGTAACAAATAGTGTTAAAATTAACTAAAATTATTATCATACAATTGATGCACCAATTATTTGGTTTTAATTAAAGCAAGCACCACACAATTTTACCATTTACAACATGATTACTCATCAATTACATCTTCATCTATTCTATAATTCGAGAAAAAGTATAAAAATTTAATTATAGTAAATGTAGAAAGTAATAGAATAAGGCTAGGATATAAAATTGACAGCCTTCACATTCCTCTTCATTGCCATCATAATCTAGGCCAAGATTATATTATACCAAAGAATGCCATTAGTTGGCAGACTGTGACAAATCTTAAAATAGACGAAAAGCCAATATCATTACCTTAGAATAGTATGTTATATCAAATTTGTAACTTAAAGATTCTCAGTAATAACTTTAAAGAGAGAGAGGTTTTAAGATAAAATCCATCAAAACTACAAAGAAAAATAGTTTCCACTTCTTTCGTGATACCGCAAACCTCTCGCTCTCCAATCTCTCCAGCTGATTCCCTCCTTCGACCAACATTCAAAGTCCTAAATACACACCACCTAGTCCAATTCAAGTCCTTATCATAGGCCTCGAAAGATGGTGAGACCATATTTGTCGGAAGTGAGTGAGAGTACTAGTCCTCTAGCTCTGGTCAACACTCTCATCACCGCTAGCGTCATGCTACCGTAGAAATCTTTGGAGGCCTATTTTTCCCTTAGATTGGGAGGTCAGATTATTCTTCGGAGAGTTATGTGGTTACTAAAGATAATGTTTCGACGAGGCACTGCTTGAATGCTAGCTTTCCTTTGGTTTCACTGTTTAAGGAGTATCAAAATGCTGCCATTGCGATAATTGCTCTCGATATGTTTTATATTTTGCCTCAGTGAATAAAAGATTTCGAAATTTCTCGATTTGAGGTTTTGTATTTTGATTGTTAATTGACATATTTAGGAGAAATCTAATTACACTATGATTTTTGAGAGTCATTTCATTAAAAAGCTAGGTAAAAAAAGCTATGATTTATCTTTATTAAATTGAAACAGGGCAATTGGTTGACAATTTGATGTTTAGGTTTATAATATCAATATAGGATGGAGAAAGATTTTGTTTTACTTCAATATCTCCTATGAAATCAGAGACAAAACTATTGTATTCAATGATGACCGAAATGTCCAGTGTGCCAAATTCATTATTCGAGCTTACGTGCAATATGTTCTTTGACTGAATTACGTTTTTTAGATTGATGGCCTTTGTTATGAATTAGCAAGAACAATTAGGTTCTTCCCTGAAGACCAAGCTTATCTCAACACTACATTTGAAGGAACTCTGTAAGCCTTTTCCAGGTTAAGCATGATGCGAATTTCCTCTTTTCAAGTTTACACATATCATCTTTATCTATTTTAAGTTTCTTTTATTCTTCATATATAAGTATGTGGACGTGTATATTCCTTGTACATCTTCTATTCTCTTGTCAGGGGTTACAGAACCCCAGAGTATGCCATTAGAGGAGAGCTGTTTAGAAAAGCAGGCATCCATAGCTTTGGAGTACTTGTGCTTGAAATCATTAATTGTAGGAAGAGCATTGTATTTTGAATATGTTAAAGATTGAATTTCATTAAGTCCATATGGACTGTAACGCTGGACTCTTTAAGCCCTTTTGGATTGGTCTTTATTTGGAGATACTACTATATATTTATATATACACGGTTGTATATGAGTTCAAAAAAATGTATTTGAATCCTTTTGGTATATATGCTAGTGATATATAATGTTATATGCCCTTACATGAACTTAGAGTTCATTGGCATGCGAAATCTTGGAGATTTCTGACATATAAGCTTCTAGGTGTGTAAAATCGATTCTATTGGATGGATATGGCCATAGTGGCCGAGTTAAATGTGTTCTAATGCCTTAGAGGTGATTAGACATGGTTTAGACTTATTGGACGCATAGAAAGCTTAATTTGAAAAGTTGATGTACATAGAGGCATATTTACAAAACGTTAAAAGTTAAGAGACTTTAATGTAATTTTTCAATTCTTGGAGGACCAATATGTAATTTTGTAAAGTTAAAGGGCTTAATTATAGTTTTCAAAAGTCTAGGGACCAAAATGAAAATAAAAGTTTTGGTCATTCTCAAATTTTGGGCTTAATTGCAAATTTAGGAACAATTTGAACGGTATAATGGTAATTTAATAGAAGCTAAGGGCAAAAGGTAAAATCATGATGCTTGGTCAAAGAAGAGTCAATATTCTAGACCCCTCTTCCTTGTGTGTGGCAGTGCAACCCACCATTTAGCATTAAAACACTTTGTTTTAATTAAAAGAAAGGAGAAGAGAGGAGAAGAAGAACACTTTCGACCATCACCCAATTTCCACCATTTTTTTGATTCTCCAACCCAAACCAAGGTGTTCTAAATAAATTTGGGATCAAGAAACTCAAATCTATCATTAGATTTAAGAAATTCTCAAAGGATTTTAAGATATCACCAAAGGAAACTTTAGGTAAATTTTGTCTCATTTCTCTCTACATTATGATTTTGAGTTTGGTGTTAAGATATGTTGTTCTCCATGATTGAATATTCATGAAATATGGTTTAGACAAATGAAATGAGTCATAGAGAAGTCTCCTTAAGCCAAAATAGAGATACCCTCTCTTTGGTGAAAGTTTGTAAAATTTTGAATATCTTTTGAAATTGATGGTTTAAATGAAGGGAACTGGATTTAATGGAGTGGTAAAATGTGTTGTTGCTTGGAAGTGCTTGTTATATAACAAGATAGGAGCATAAATTACTATAATAAAGTCTTGAAAATATGAGTTGAACGTTATGCACATTGGGTGTTTGATAAAATGCCTAAGTGAACTTGGCTTAGGATTGTAATAGTATGCATTGGAAAGAGGTTTTCATGTTTACTCATAATAAACTTGAATTTTTGCTTAGATTGATGAGTAGTGGCCTAATTTTCTTGGATAAAAATGTGCTTAATTATGTTTTGAAATGTGTAAGTATTAGATCAAAGGCACTAAATGCCTTGGAAAATGCAAAAGAAAGCTTATGCGAATAATAAGGGAAGTACTCATGTAAGAAGTTTAATGGCCAAATCCTATAGCTTAAAAATAGTGATATTGTGTTTTATACACTTAAGTGATGGTGTATAAATATGAGATACATGTTTGAGTAGTAAATACATTACATATTGTATGTATAAAAGCTCGGGAGCTGTGGATCAAGGAACTCGTACTGAGGATTGTTGAAGTCAAGGGAGTGTACACCTTCTTTTAATGTGAGTTGGGAAAATCATGTCTCTCAAATAGGACTAGGACAACCTAAGACATGCATAATGACTTGTATGTAAATTTTGAATCTAGGTAATGCATAGTATAATTGAATCTTAAATAGATGCTAGTATACTTATATATTTAATAAATGACATTGTTTTGAATAACTTTGCACTTGGAGTGCAAAAGATGACTTTCACTGCATAAAATAATGTTTTGGAACTTATATATGCATAACCAAGTCATGTAAGCTGCATGTATGTATTCTCTTTTGGCTTAGAGTCATAGCAAGGTTCCATTTTATTGGTTGGATTGATAAATAAAGGCATGGTACCGTACTTGATTTTTAGTACTAAATATTTGTATATGATTTTTTTGTTTGTAATTAGTAAGGTAACGATTGGCCAAATGTGTGCTAGGCACAACAAATTAAGCGACCCCTGTACCCTTGACGTTGGTACATAAAAGTTGAGTCCTTGTAACAACACCATTCTACAGGACTTGCGAGTGATTGCACATCTAGAGGACTGGTCACTGAAGAGGTCATCACCTAAGGTTATGATGCTCTTGTCGACCATAGCCTGGACTTACCACAGATGAAAATCAAGCCAACACTAGGATTCGGTGGGTTTGCATACTAATTTGGCAGATTAGTGATGAAATATTACTATTTTGGCCTATTCTAAGATTTGACTTCCTGACGAGTTTTGATTTTCACATGTGATGCTTTTATGCTCTTGTGTACTGGAACTGAAACCCATGTTCACTGAAAGAGTGATTAATAGGCTTGGCCTATGTGGTTCCTAACCCTATGTGGTTCCTAACCAGTATGGGATGAGACATAAACTAGGTCTATATGTTTCTATGTCATGCATATTCACTTTATAGGTGGTTATATGCATGTTAGACGTGTAAAACTGTCCTCAGGTTATTTAGAACATTTTGGTGTGTACTAGATTCTATTTGTGATATATGTCTTTTTCCTGCTCACTAAGTACATAGTGTACTCGCCCCCTTCGCTTTCCAACCATGCAGGTTAATTAGGTGAGCTTGAAGCTTTGAGTGGTTAGTGCAGTATTTTGACATATTCGGGGCATTACCGCATGTAGGTAGTCTCTATTTTGTACTTTTGATGTATAGTGGCTCATGATTATATTGAAATGCTTTATAATATGTAAATTAACTCTTACTATCTTGTGGTTGTAAATGACTTTATGTATGAACATTTTGTACTATTGTTGAGATTGCTCTTGAGTGGATTTCAAGGTCTAGAAGCTATGGTAAAGTTTAAATGTGAATATAGAAGTGCGTTTGAAACTGATTTACAGGTATTTTTCATTTTGGGATTTTCAAAATACAGCTGTTGTGCTGCCGAAATGTTTTTAAAGATATCCAATTAGCCTTGCATAGTCGGGTTAAGGGTGTCGTGAGTATCCTTAGCCTGGGTATGCGACGGTTGTCATGTGTCTAATGTGGTTCTGAGTCATAACAAATAAATTGGTATAAGAGTAAGGTTTTTATGTTTTCAAAAGTGTTATTACTGTTTTCAAAAGACTCATGAGCCTTAGGAGTGAGTCTGGGTGTCGACAGTCTTTGGTCAAGAAGTTGAGTCTTGAATCGTTAAGTTGACGTCTTTAACAGTCGGATGATTTCAACCTCAGTAAGAGTACTTGTAGACATTCCTTGGGGTATAAAGGACATCGAATAAGCTTGGCATAGTCTAATCTATTTTATTAAATAACGTCCTTTTTTTCCTTAATTTTATAATGATAGCATGGTTAGATGAGGAAGAGGAAGTCGTCGCAAGGATGGACCTTTGTGACCCGAGCCAGAGGAATATAATGCTGAAGCAGTTATAGAATATGCAGTTGCTAGCTCTTCAACTCATAGGCAGCCTCAATGAAGCACAGTCAGAGGTAGTGCAATCGGGTTTGCCACCGGTGTCGAGGGAGGTTCTACAGCAGATGATGACATGGTGGCACAGTACACTGTACAGCAGCAGCCTAAGGATGGAGCGCTATAGATGCC
Organism: Erythroxylum urbanii; assembly: GCA_027568935.1. Classification (NCBI taxonomy): domain Eukaryota; kingdom Viridiplantae; phylum Streptophyta; class Magnoliopsida; order Malpighiales; family Erythroxylaceae; genus Erythroxylum; species Erythroxylum urbanii. The sequence goes on from JAOQML010122896.1 coordinate 6,541, forward strand.
ACAACAGGTACTGCCACCTTAACAACCAGTAGTGGTACCTAGTCCTACACCAGAGCAACATCTGATATTTAAAATCTCGAGGTATATTAAGAAAATAAGGAACCTCGGGTTTGATACCTTTGATGGACATGATGATATTACCGAGGCCAAAACTTGGATGAGACAGACCGTAAAGACATTCCACGATATGGGACTATCTGACGAGATGAAGCTGAAGGTAGTTGTCTGATTGCTAGAGGGTGATGCCAGAGTTTCGTGGGAAAATATCTAGGGACACTACCGAAATCAGATTTCCTGGGTGTATTTTATCGACAAATTCAACGAACAATATTATACCATATTTGATAGAGATTAGAAGAAGGCTGCCTTTTTTGCACTAATATAGGGGAATAGGTTGGTGCACGAGTTTGAGACGGAGTTAAGAGAGGTTACCACGTATATCCCAGAATACGTGGCAGATGAAGAAAATCTATGTGTTTAGTTTGAAACTGGATTGTATTTGGTGATCTATGATAGGATGACAGTTACCTTTACCACCATATTCAAAGAGATGGTACAGTTGATCAAGAGAGCCAAGAGGTTGGTGAAGGATCACAGGAGACAGTGAGAGGAAAAGAACCGGAAAAGGAAGGGAGGAGATCCCTTCAGCCAATAGCCTAAGAGGAGTCGTGGTAGTTTAGCTCTGGGTAGTAATGGAAACACTACATCATCAGCTGTCAGTTTACAGTCACCATGACCAAGAAGTTAGAGCAATGCCCTACTACCAGCTTTGCTTCTCGAGCTCGACCATCTTGGTTCGAATAGTGTAGAAATTGCAGAAAGGTACATTCAGGCAAGTGTACAAAGCTGAGAAAGTGTTTTTGGTATAGAGAGACAGGGCACTTGAGGAGAAATTGTCCACAGCCAGCATGGACTTCAACTCTAGAGGGAGATAGCTCAGTGTAACTAGTGAGACATCGAGGGGAGACTGCCAGGGTAGGTGTTCAGTCTTCTAGATCCACATAGAGGACTGGTGTGGGTAATAGTTTACCTCTAGCAGGTCAGTAGTGTTCTGCTTTGTGAACTCAAGCACGAGTTTATGCAATGATAGAGGAGGACGTTCAAGCCAATCCGGACATGATTATAGGTATTTTTAGGATGAACATTTTTATGTTGTTATATTGTTATATTGTGATGCATAATCTGTGTAGTATTGGTAAACTCGTAAATAGTATGAGCTACTAACACATAGTGTTATAAGGTGTTATGTGTGTTCTCGATAGGGACGCTAAAGTTTTGATCGACACTGAAGCACAAAGGTTCTTTGTCAGTGTGAATTTCGTCGAGGGCATTAGTCATCCCTGAAGCTGTTAGATCCCCTCTCATTATAGTCACTCTATTTGGAGAGCAAGTGGCTTGTGATGAAGCATATACAGCCTGTGAGATAAAGGTCGAAGATACTGTGTTAGAGGCAAATCTTATTCCCCTCGATCTCTAGGATTTTGAGGTGATATTGGGGATTGACTGGTTAGAGAGGCATCATGATAGGGTTGATCGTTATAAGAAAGAGGTGGAGTTGAGTCCTGATTAAATTTACTAGTGACCCACGGATGTTCTTGAGTTGTTTGATATCGGTGGTCAAGGCTAAGAGGTTGATTCGTCAGGGATGCCAGATATACCTCGCAAATATGATTGACACTTTGGCACAGAGGATGTTCCTATTGTATGCGAGTTCCCTGATGACTTCCTGGAAGAGTTACTTGGATTGTCACTTGATCGGGAGTTTGATTTTGCTATTAACTTGGTCTCGAGGACAACATCGATATCTATACTGCTATATCACATGACACTAGCAGAATTGAAAGAGCTAAAGGTTTAGTTGCAAGAGTTATTGGATAAGCGCTTCTTCAGACCATGTGATTCACTATAGGGAGCACTAGTATTATTTGTCAAGAAGAAGTATGGGACTCTCCACTTATGTGTTAATTTTCGATAGTTAAACAGGGTTACCATAAAAAATAAATATCCACACCCCAGGATCGATGAATTGTTTGATCAGTTGAGAGGAGCTACATTATTCTCAAAGATAGATATGGGGTTTGGGTACCATCAGTTGAAGATTACTGAAAGTGATGTGCACAAGACTTCTTTCTAGACAAGGTATAGACACTATGAATTTTTGGTAATGCCGTTCGGATTGACAAATGCATCTGCAGCATTTATGTATCTCATGAATAGGGTGTTCCATCCCTATTTAGACCAGTTTGTCATAGTCTTTATTGATGACCTTCTGATTTATTCTAAGGATGGGGAGAAGCATGCTAGACATCTCCGGATTGTGCTGTAAATACTTCATGAAAGACAGTTGTATGCTAAATTTTCGAAATATGAATTTTGGTTTAAGGGGATAGGATTCCTTAGGTATGTGGTATCAGGAGAAGGTATTTTTGTGGACTCTAAAATAGTGGAAGCTATACTTGAGTGGGAACAACCCAAGACAGAAGTTCGCAGCTTTCTCGATTTAGCTAGTTATTATCGAAGTTGAGGGCTCAGTACTTGCAGTCCCTTTATTGAGGCTTACCCAAAAGGGGGTAAAAGTTTAGTAGGAAGATAAATGCAAGGTGAGTTTTCAGGAACTGAAGAGACAATTGACTTCTACACTAGTGCTGGCTCTACCTACCCAGGGGATTAGGTATGAGGTATATAGTGATGTCAATCGTCAGGGACTTGGCTGTGTACTTATGCAGGCCAGGAAAGTGATCTTATATGCTTCTAGACAGCTGAAGAAGTACGAACTAAATTATCCTACTTATGATTTGGAGCTCGCAGTGGTGGTGTTTGCACTCAAGATTTAGAGACACCGTCTTTATGGGGAGACCTGTTGTATATACACTGAACACAAGAGCCTGAAGCACCTAATGACACAGAAGGAGCTAAACCTTAGACAAAGGAGATGGTTGGAATTAATTAAGGAGTATGACTTAGTGATTGACTATCACCCAGGAAAAGCAAATGTGGTAGTCGATATATTTTGTCATAAATCCTGTTCGATAGTAACCGTCAGGAAAAAATCCTTATATGACTTATTTGATGAGTATACAGAGCCTTGGGGTTAGAATCTTAGTGGATGAGGAAGACGGAACATTGCTAGCACAGTTTGAAGTTCAACCAACACTATTTGATGAGATTAGGAGATCACAAGCTGATGATCCCGAGTTAAAGGTCATTCAAGAGAAATTACCATCTAAAGAGGATGAGGGGTTCCGACTGAGCGAAGACAGGTTGTTAGTCTTTAGAAACAGAATCTGTGTACCGGATGACCAAGATGTCAGGCGAGCTATCTTAGAAGAAGCTCACAGTTCAGCTTATGCTATGCATCCTGGTAGCACCAAGATGTATCAAACTTATAGATAAAGCTATTAGTAGCCAGGGATGAGAAGAAAGATAGCAGAATTTATGGCCAAATGCCTTCCCTGTGAGTAGATAAAGACAGAGAATTAGAAGCCAGTGAGTATGTTGCAATATTTTCCCATTCCGGAATGGAAGTGGGAGCACATGACAATGGACTTTATAGTTGGACTACCTTGTACATTGAAGGGTCAGATACTATTTGGGTTATAATGAATAGATTGAGGAAGTCTGCTTATTTTCTGTCTATCCACACAACCTACTGTTTAGAGAGGTTGGCAAAGTTGTATGTTAATGAGATTGTGAAGCTATACAGGGTGCCAATTTTTATAATATCGGATAGGGTTTCGAGATACACTTTTCAATTTTGGCTGAAATTTCAGAAATCTTTAGGGACAAAACTAAAGTTTAGTACTAATTTTCACCCTCAGACTGATGGACATTCAGAGAGGACTATTCAAAAACTGAGGACATACTGAGAGCATGTGTGATAGAGTTCCAAGGGAACTAGGATCGACATTTGCCTTTGATAGAATTTGCTTATAACAATAGTTATCAGACAAGTATTGGTATGCCACCATATGAAGCACTTTATGGGAGAAAGTGTAGGATACCTTATAATGGGATGATATTGGTACAGCTAAAGTTGAAGGAGCTGAATTGATAAAAATTACCACTCAAAAAGTAAAGGTCATTTGGGAGAAAATGAAAGCTGGCCAGGATCGTCAAAAGAGTTATACGGATAAGAGGCCATGACCATTAGAGTTTGTAGCTGGTGATATGGTTTTCCTTCGGATATCACCATGGAAAGGTATAATCCGATTTCAGAGCTGAAGGAAGCTGAACCCTCAATATATTAGACCTTTTTGTATCCTAGAGCACGTCGGGACTGTAGCATATCAGTTGGAATTGCCACTGGACTTGGATAGGATCCATATTGTGTTATATGTCTCGATGCTTAAGAAGTATAAACAAGATCCATCTCCTGTTTTGGAGACACCTTCAGTAGAGTTAAGATAAGATCTGAGTTTTGAGGTGAAATCAGTCCAGATTATGGATCGGTAGATAAAGAGGCTACACAGTAAGGAAGTTCCCATGATCAAAGTTCTTTGGAAAAGCGATAGGGTCGAGGAAATGACATAGGAGCCTAAGGATTCTATGAGACGTCAGTAGCCCCATTTATTTATATCCTCAACTTAGGAGTTTCGTGGATGAAATTCTTTTGAGGGGGCAGGACTTGTATTGCTAGACTCTTTGAGCCCTTTTGTATTGGTCTATACTTGGAGATACTACTATATATTTATATATCCATAGTTGTAAATGAGTTCAAAAAAATGTATTTTGTATTTTTCGGTATATATATCATATATAATGTTATATGCCGTTACATGAACTTAGAGTTCATTGGTATGCGAAATCTTGGAGATTTCTGACATATAAGCTTCTAAGTGTGTAAAATCGATTCCATTGGACGGATATGGCCATGATCGTTGAGTTAAATGTGTTCTAATGCCTTAGAGGCAATTAGACATAATTTATAGACTTATTGGACACTTAGAAAGATTAATTTGAAAAGTTGATGTACGTAAGGGCTTATTTACATCCTGTTAAAAGTTAAGAGACTTAAATGTAATATTTCAACTCTTGGAGTACCAATATGTAATTTTATAAAGTTAAGGGGCTTAATTATAGTTTTCAGAAGTTTAGGGACCAAAATGAAAATAAAAGTTTTGATCATGCTAAAATTTTAGGCTTAACTACAAATTTAGGATAATTTTAAAGTATATAGTGGTAATTTCACATAAGCTCAGGGCAAAAAGGTAAAATCATGATGTTTGGTCAAAGAAGAGTCAATATTTTAGATCCTTCTTCCTTGTGTCTGGCAATGCAACCCACCATTTAGCATTAAAACACTTTGTTTTAATTAAAAGAAAGGAGAAGAAAGGAGAAGAGAGGAGAAGAAGAACACTTTGGACCATCACACAATTTCCACCATTTATTTTTATTCTCCAACCCAAACAAAGTTGTTCTAAGTTAATTTGGGATCAAGGAACTCAAATCTATCATTATATTTGAGGAATTCACAAAGGATTTTAAGATATCACCAAAGGAAAGTTTAGGTAAATTTTGTCTCATCTCTCTCTTCATTATGATTTTGAGTTTGGTGTTAAGATATGTTGTTCTCCATGCTTGAATATGCATGAAATATGGTTTAGATGAATGAAATGAGTCATGGAGAAGTCTCCTTAAGCTAAAACTAAGATACCCTCTCTTTGGTGAAAGTTTGTAAAATTTTGAATATCTTTTGAAATTGATGGTTTAAATGAAAGGAAATGGATTTAATGGAGTAGTGAAATGTGTTGTTTCTTGGAAGTGCTTATTATATAACAAGATAGGAGAATGAATTACTATGATAAATTCTTGAAAATATGACTTGAAAGTCATGCACATTAGGTGTTTGATAAAATGCCTAAGTGAACTTGGCTTAGGATTGTAATAGTATGCATTGGAAAGAGGTTTTCATGTTTACTTATAATAAACTTGAATTTTTGCTTAGATTGATGAGTAGTGGCCTAATTTGCTTGGATAAAATTGTGCTTAATTATGATTTAAAATGTGTAAGTATTAGATCGAAGGCACTCAGTGCCTTGGAAAATGCAAAAGAAAGCTTATGGGAATGCAAAAGAAAGCTTATACGAATAATAAGGGAAGTAATCATATGAGAAGCTTAATGGCCACATCCTATAGCTTAAAAATAGTGATATTGTGTTTTATAAGCTTATATGATGGTGTATAAATATAAGATACATGTTTGAGTAGTAAATACATTGCATATTGTATATATAAAGGCTTGGGAGCTGTGGATCAAGGAGCTCGTACTGAGGATTATTGAAGTCAAGGGAGTGCACACCTTCTTTTGATGTGAGTTGGGGAAAACATGTCTCTCAAATGGGACTAGGACAACCTAAGACATGCATAATGACTTGTATATGAATTTTGAATCTAAGTAATGCATAGTAGAATTGAATCTTAAATAGACGCTAGTATACTTACATATTTAATAAACAATATTGTTTTCAATAACTTTGCACTTGGAGTTCAAAAGATGACCTTCACTGCATGAAATAATGTTTTGAAACTTGCATATGCATAACCGAGTGATGTATGCTGCATGTATATATTCTCTTTTGGCTTAAAGTCATGACAAGGTTCCATTTTATCGGTTAGATCAATAAATGAAGGCATGGTACCTTACTTGATTTTTAGTACTAAATATTTGAATATGATTTTTTTGTTTGTAATTGGTGAGGTAATGATTGGCCAATCGTGTGCTAGGTACAATAGATTAAGCAACCCCCATACCCTTGACGTTGGTACATAAAAGTCGAGTCCTTGTAATAACACCATTCTACAGGACTTGCGGGTGATTGCACACCTAAAAGATTGGTCACTAACGAGGTCATCACTTAGGGTCATGACACTCTTGACAACCGTAGTTTGGACTCACCACAGATGAAAGTTGAGCCAACACTGAGATTCAGTGGGTGTGCACACTTGTTTGGCTGACTAATGGTGATACACATAACTATTTTGGCCTATTTTGAGATTTGACTTCCTGACAAGTTTTGATTTTTACATGTGATGCTTTTATGCTCTTATGTACTGGAATTGGAACCCATGTTCACTGAAAGAGTGATTAATAGGCTAGGCCTGTGTGGTTCCTAACCAGTATGGGATGAGACATATACTAGGTCTATGTGTTCCTATGTCTTGCATATTCACTTTATAGGTGGTTATGTGCATGTTAGATGTGTAAAACTATCCTCAGGTTATTTAGATAGTTTTGGTGTGTACCGGGTTTTGTTTGTGATATATGTATTTTTCCCGCTCACTGAGTACATAGTGTACTCATCCCCTCCACTTTCCAACCATGCAAGTTAATTTGGTGAGCTAGAAGCTCGGAGTTGTTCGTGCAGTCTTTTGACATATTCGGGGCATTACCGCATGTGGGTAGTTTCTATTTTGTACTTTGTTGTATAATGGCTCATGATTATGTTGAAATGTTTTATAATTTTGTAAATTAACTTTTTTCTATCTTGTGATTTGTGAATGACATTATGTTTGAACATTTTGTACAGTTATTGAGAATGCTCTTGAGTGGACTTCAAAGTCAAGAAGTTGTGGTAAATTTTTAATGTCAATATAAAAGTGCATTTGGAACTGATTTATAGGTGTTTTCATTTTGGGATTTTCAAAATACAGTTGTTGTGTTGCCGAGCTGTTTTTAAAGATATCCAATTAGCCTTGCATAGCCAGGTGAAGGGTATAGTGAGTATCCTTAGTTTGGGTATGCGGTGGTTATTATGTGCCCAATGTGGTTCCGGGTTATGACATGGACTATATGATAACATATATAAATGTAACTTTTTGGTCATTGACATTTGGCAATATATATTTCAAGACATATATTAATGTATGTATGGTTACTTTTAATTTATATATTGTTGTTTTTAGTAAAAATTAAAGTATCGTGTTGCTAATGAAAGGAAAAACTATTATTTTTGTTATTAGATAATGTTGCCTAAAAAATCCAGTTCATTACTGTATAAAGATTCAAACTGTTATTATATCCATTCAACATTGTTACTATAGTTTGAAACTTTTTTATTGTCTTAGTCAAAATTTTACGCAACATTATTCATTTTTTCTGTAATAAAATCTTTTTTGTTGCCTTACACTTATAGCAGCACCGCTTCATTTAATGTTATGAATTATGATGCCTTAATAAAACGACAACAATAATTGTACTTACAGTTATGCTTTTGTCCATTATCTAAAGCTCTTTTTACTATAGTCTTTACGCCTAAGATTTGTTGGAATGTCCAAGAGTGAGTAGGTGTGGGAAGAATGGACCATATGCTTGCTTTCTTCAAGTAAACTATGCATCCATTTGACCCTAAAGTTTTCTTTTTCAATAAAAGTTTCCTAATCCTTTTAGCTAGTTAGACTTTGCTTATTCTACTAACAAAAGTGAGTCCTAATCCTTCTAGATACTTAGGTTGACAAATCTGATTCCACTTGATAAAAGGAGATTTATGATTGAGGCCTTTCCATACAAAGTACCTAATAAGCTTATTAAGGGTCTTTGTAACTCCCTTTAGAATAGCTATGTATAAGCACCAATAGTTGTATAAGTTGCTAATAATGGCAAAGGCTTATTGGAGTCTACCTTCTTAGGATAGATGTCTACTATACTAAGCTTGCTCTTTTTTGGATATAATTGATCAAAGGAGAACAATCTTTTAAACTAAATCATTTTACATATACTAGGATCCCAAGGTATTTAAAGGGGAATTTATAATATTCAATCCCTTTAAGGCAATAAGACTTAAATTTACTATTATTTTAGCCAGAAGGTATTACAAGAGAACTCTTGGCAAGGCTGAAAGTAAGGCCTGAAACATCTTTGAATTTATCTAAGGAGTCCATGAGTTTTAAAATTGATGATTGATCTGCTCCACATAGCGCTAAAAGGTCATTTACAAAGGAGAGTTGGGAAATTTTAAGCTTACTAAATCTAGACCGATACTTGAATTATAGCTTGTTTCTAATGTGTAGGGCTGTGATCATTGAGAGAATTACATATATATATCAAATAGATATGGTGACAAACAATCACCTTGTTTAAGTCCTTAGAAGGCTTTGAATACTATAGTAGGTTCTCTTACCATGATAGAGTAGGACATTAAAGTTATGCAAACTAAAGTCCATTTCACAAACATACCAAGATAACCAAATGCAAAAAGATCCTCCATAAGGAAGTACCACTTTACTGAGTCAAAAGCTTTGTTAAAATCAAAATTTAAGGCATAACTCTTGTTTGCTTAGTATGAGTTATAACCTCTGAATAACTCTGGTACTATAAGTACTTTATCACTTATACATCTGCCATTAAGGTAAGCACACTGACTTGGATTAATGATAGCTCTAAAAATAACCTTTAGCCTGCTTGCCAATATTTTAGAGATCAACTTATACAGAACATTGCTATAGACAATAGGTCTAAAGTATATAAATTGAAAAGATGTGGCTTTTTCTGGACTAAACAAAGGAAGATCTTGTTTATTTCATTTAGCATTATGAGTTAAAGAACTTTTTAATTATGTTGATGATTATAGAACTAATTGTGTCCTAAGTAGCATAAAAGAATCTGGCATTGAATCCATCTAGCCCAAAGGATTTATCTGGGTGTAAAGAGAACAAGTTGTTTTAATCTCCTTTAATGTAAATCCTCTAATGAGATCACTATGAAAGAGAGATGTCAAATAGCCATTAAGAGAAGTAAGGGGATCATGTGAAAATGGTTTAACAATCTTGGAAGTTCCCAAGATTTTCTAAAAGTGCTATAGTTTAAGAATTTTTAGTTTGTTCTAATCTCTCATCTTAGTGCCATTATTGTATTTGAAGACTGAAATTTTGTTTCTGTTTCTTCTGCCTTTAACAACATTGAAGAAAAATATGGTGATGAAGCCTTTAGATTCTTGACTTTTGCCTCATTTTTGAGTTAATGGTCTCTATAATAGACATATAATGCCTTAACTCTAGGTTTTTCTCTAGCTTAATAGAGAGGTTAAAAGGGTCCTTTGCAAGTTCACTTTGGCATTTATTAAGATTCCGAAAAGATTTCTTTTATTCAAAGCCATAGGATCGACACCATCATTTTGTTCCCTTATTAACTCAGCTTTAACCTTTTTTAGTTTTTGAGCTAATTGATAGGCTTAGGAGCCAATGATAAGAGTATCAATTCCCCTTCTATCAATGCTATTGAATCTTAAAGGATAGTCTCTTACAGACATCATAATTGAGCTCAACATCAATTAATGTGTGATATGAGAATAAATGGTTATTGAAAATAGTAGAGCTCTTTGGGAAGCAGTTTAACCAATTTAGAATGAGCATAATTCTAATTAATGTTTTGTATGAAAATGGAACCAAAATATTTATTAGTCCAATTGAATTGATGATCAGTGTAATTAAGATTAGTTAATCCAAGGAAATAGTCATAAATCCTTATTCCTGACATTTAGAGAAGGAAAATTTTGAGTTATCTTATACCTCAACTAGGTCCAAAATGCATATGAAACCACTAAATGTTTCCCCAATTTGTTTCTTTGAAATTCCTAGTTTGCTCCATTCGCTATAGTGATTTTCAATGGTGTTTAAGAGCTTAACAAAATAACTTCACGATGTAAGTATTGGTTAGAGAAAGACCAGTTTCTTAGTTATATGACCTTAGATTAATAGAGACTATTATTCTACCATTGTAGTGAGCCTAGTGATTGCTGATTGTGATCCAATTTTTGTCTAAAACCCAAAGTCCTTTTTTATAGGATTCTAGGTTTATTTTGGTCTCCATAAGACCAACAAAATATGGTCTCCCCATTCCAAGATAATCCTGTAAGGCCTTTTATTTATTGGGGGAGTTTAATTCCCTAACATTCCAGATTATAAGACTCATTTAGGAGAGGAAGAAATGCCTTCTTCCTCTTTGCCTTGCAATCAGATTTAGTCCTGCCTGGATTAATGTGAGGTTGTAAGGTTGCTTTAAGTTAACCATACCATCTGGATTTTTGATCTTTGAGTCAATTAAGTTTACTATGACATCCTTTACTTGACTCCTACTTTATAATTCCTTTGAAGGCTAGACTGCAAGTTCAGAAGGTACCTTAAGAGTTTCCAGGATAACCTCAACCTCAGGTTCTTTGTTTTTTCCAGCAACTTGGATTGGTGTTCCTTCAATAGGTTTTTCTACTATAATGTCAGTGGTGTCTATATGGATCTATGCTTCCATGATTGTGTTTTGTTGTTGTTGGGTCATTTTTGGTTTCTAAACTTCTATCATACCCCTTTTTAGTGGCTTCTAAGTTATATGACATTAATAGTGTCTTTTATAAAACTTCCTTCCTTACTAAACCTCATCAGTCTTATTGTATCTAGGAGATCACTTTTAGTGGCCATCAATACACACTTTAGCAAAACCAATTCTGGTTAGTAGAGTTATGTTTTCATCTATACTTAAAGGCCTACTAATGGAGCTTTTAAGATAGTTCATACCCTTAGAGGACCAATATTCTAATGGCACCTTATGAAATTATCCCAAATTGGTAGTGTGTTCAACTTGATTTTGTCTAAAGTTACCCCAAGAGTCCATTTTTTATCAACATTGGTTTTCTATGTATATGCCATGGTCCCAAATTAATGACTCTTTGAGAAGCTTCCTTTGATGAGAATATGAAAAAAAACTCATCTTTGTTGATTAATACTTTTATGTATCTAAGCTTTTTCCATATTGAAATAGTCCAACGTTGGATAAGTGCGTAAGTATGATGCTTATCCAAAAAGTAAAAAAAACAAAGAAGAGTTCCACTTTTTCACACCATCCAAAGGATTTCTAAAGGTGGTGAGACTATGTTTCCATGCTTTATAGGGAGGATGAATCTTAGTTGTCAAAGGCCACAGGGTCCCTTGCAACTTTATTATAGGAATGCTTTATGGAAGGATGGAAGTAGACGACTTAACTCTCTCTATAGTAGTAGTCATGGTCTTTTCCTTTGAAGGAAGCAAAGGGAAAGTAGTAATTGAAGAAAGGTTAGGACTTGAGGAAGGTAAGGGCCCTTGAGGCATAGAAGCCATGACTTATTCCCCTTAACAGAAAACTGTCAAAAAGATGGGTGGGAACGAGTAAAAGAGAGCAAGTTACTTAATGGGGAAATAAATAGAAGGTTAAACCCATTTTAAAGTAGAGAATCATCTAGGAAAATCAACAGTAGAAAAAAGCAAAGGGAAAGACTTAGAGAGAAAGGAGGCCTTCTCTCTCTAGATAAAGTTAATAAATACTCCTCATTTTTTCTTTTCTTTTATTTTTAAATTACAATTCTCATTGTTTCTTAAGCCACCTTCAATATGAAATCAGGAACAATTTAGTACTTTATGGTATTTTATTATTACCTATATGCTCTAAAGAAGCCCGTGTTTAATAAATCATGCTAGAGTTATAATTTTCTTCATTGTTTCCTATAATATCCTTATACTTATTATTTGCTTATTTGTTAAAGACCTAATAAATTAACATAAATAATTTAAGTGACCTCCAATTCCCTACATCATTACTCTGTGTTTAATTGTAAGGGTTGGAATACAAGAATCTTGTTATATTTAAATGGAAATAGTAGTGTTTGTTTATTTTACTACTAAAATACAGTAGACACTTCAAATATTGTTTCATATAGTACTATATAGACAAAGTCATTAACTATAATTGAAATTGCCAATAATTGATTTTAAGTATAATGTACAAACAATTTGACTTGTGAGTTCTACAATTCTACGTGATAATGGAAAGTAATGAATATTGTTGGCAATTGACTGACTCAAACTTTAAAAAAATTTAAAATTTGGTATAAAGTAATAATTCGATTAAATTTAATGTCATCATTAATTTTGAATTAAAGAGTTTTTAACTAATTAATTTATTATTTTTAGATAAAAATGATCACATTCAAAT
>JAOQML010122954.1:0-34447 GCA_027568935.1 Erythroxylum urbanii
GGTGAATATGCCAGCGTTGGAGAAAAGATTAGACGATCTTACACCTTTGGTGTAGCAACTCACTGTCACAAAGAAAGAAGAAGTAAAGGCATATGAAATATGTTTAATGTTGGGATACTCTACCAATGCATACCCGATTTTGCAAGAAGAAAGTGCAAAATAAGTCAATGTCGTGGGAGGATTTGCAGGGAAAATTTAAAGGAAATATGATCCATTCTCTAACACCTATAATCTGGGTTGGCATGACCATCCAAATCTGCTTTATGGAAACTCTTCAGGACAATAAGCTACCTTAAATTTCTAGCAATATAGGCAACCCTATATTCTTAGACAACATCAACAAATGGCACTCAATTTTGAAGGTAAGTTCTTTTTGCAAGATATAGTTAAATCTTTGGCCACCAACACTATGACCTTTCAGCAAGATACTTAAGCTAGTATTCAAAATCTTGAAAATCAATTAAGCCAAATGGCAATAACTATTAATCGGTTAGAGGCATAAAATTTTGGAAAATTTCCTGCTCAAACAAAAATCAATCCCAAGCAAAGTGCCAAAGCTGTCATGTTATGGAGTGGTAAAGAACTGAAGGAACCTTCTCCAAAAATCTCCAAGAGGGAAATCGAAGAAGAGGCAAGAAAGGAAGTACCTGACCAACCAAAAAAGGAAAAAAGGAGAAAAATTTACATTCAATTATGCAGAAATTTGTTGTGCCACCCCTTTTTCCTAGTCCCAAAGTAAAGAAAGAGGAGCAAGAGAAAGAGATATTGGAGACTTTCAAAAAATTTCGAGTAAATATTCCTTTACTTGATGCCATTAAACAAATTCCTTGTTATGCTAAATTTCTAAAGGAGCTCTGCACTTCAAAACGGAAATTGAAATTTTATGAGAAAGTACAATTGGGAGAGAATGTATCTGCAATACTTCAAAAAAAAAAGGCTACCACCTAAATGTCAAGACCTAGGTATGTTCACTATCCCTGTAAAATTGGTGATTTACGAATTGAAAATGCTATGTTAGATTTGGGTGCATCAATAAATGTCATACCTTATGATGTTTACAAGTCCTTAAACATGGAGCCCTTCAAAGAAACTAATGTAGGGATTTAATTAGCGGGTCGTTCAAATGTTTATCCAAAGGGTATTTTAAAGGATATTTTGGTTCAAGTAGGTGAAATGCTTTTTCCAACTTATTTTTACATTTTGCATTAGTTAGTTAGGATGTATCATCTTCAACTCTAATTTTATTTAGAAGGTCGTTCTTGAAAACCACTAGAACAAAAATTGACGTTCGTGATGGATTGTTAACTATGGAATTTGATGGTGAATTAATTAGATTCAATATATACAATGCCATGAAATTTTTGGAGGATGAACAACCTATTATTTTGTGGATTTTATTGACAATTAGGTGCAGAAAAATTCTTCTTTAAATTGAAAAGATGAACTTCAGATAGTCTTTGAAATTAAAGATTCGTTGCAGTAGCAGTCACTAACAGAGATGTTGGTGCCCAATAACGAACTTGAAGCCATGTTTTGCAAGTTGGAGAAAACCAAACAAATGGTGAACCAATTACCCTATATGGAGTTGTCCTAAAACAACTCCAAGTTATTGACTTCGTTGATTCAACCACCCACATTTGAGCTGAAGAATTTGCCTAACTATTTAAAATACATATTTTTAGGTGAGCAAGGTATGTTACCTATTATTATCTCAAATAAACTCACACCTTTGTAGGAAGAACAGTTGATTAAGATCCTAAGACAACATAAAGAAACCATCGAGTGGACAATAGCTGATTTAAAAGGTATTAGTCCCACCATTTGTATGCACCGAATTTTGATTGAAGATGAAGCCAAGGAGATAAGACAACCCCAACGTCATTTAAATCCACCCATAATGGAGGTGGTGAAAAAGGAAATATTGAAGCTTCTTGATGCTGGAATTATCTATCCCATTTCAGATAGCAATTGGGTAAGTCTGGTCTAAGTAGTACCAAAGAAAACTGCGGTAACTGTAATAGAAAATAGTGATAGTGAGTTGATACCCACTCGTGTTCAAAATGGGTAGAGCATTTGCATAGATTACAGTAAGCTAAATTTGGTTACTAGAAAAGATCATTTTTCACTTCCATTTATTGATTAAATGCTAGAAAGACTTGCAGGTAAATCTCAAAATTGTTATTCAGATGGTTATTCAGATTATCATCAAATTTTGGTTGCACCAAAAGACCAAGAGAAAATAACTTTCACATGTCTATTCGACACCTTTCCCTATTGAAGAATGCCATTTGGATTGTGTAATGCACCAGCGACATTTCAAACATCTATAGTAAGTATTTTCTCTAATTTTATGGAAGAATGTATGGAAGTTTTCATAGATGACTTTATAGTTTATGGAGAATCTTTTGAAACATGCATTATCAACCTTGAGAAAGAGCTTAAATGTTGCATTGATACTAATTTGGTTTTGAATTATGAAAAATGTCATTTCATGGTTGATCAAGGCATAATTTTGGGTCATACAGTCTCTTCTAAGGGAATTGAGATTGAGAAGGCTAAGATAAATGTTATAAGATCTTTACCTTACTCAACGACTGTGCGGGAAGTTCGCTCTATTCTTGGTCATGCAGGATTCTATCGATGATTTATTAAAAAATTTTCGAAGATTGCTCAACTTATGTGTAGACTACTCCAAAAAGATGTTAAATTTGATTTTGATGAGCAATGCAAAATTGCATTTGATGAACTAAAGGAACGACTCACTACAGCCCCAATAATTCAGCCACCAAAGTCGGGCATTCCCTTTCAATTAATGTGTGATGCATCGGATTATACAATTGGAGTAGTTTTGGGTCAAAAGTGGACAAAGTACCTCGTGTCATTTACTATGCCTCCATGACACTTTATGACGCTCAGAAGAATTATTCCACAACGGAGAAAGAATTTTGGGCTGTAGTTTTTAGGTTGGAAAAATTTGGGTCTTACCGATGGGATACACGAGTGATCATTTATTCAGACCATGCAACTCTAAAATATTTGGCAACTAAGAAAAGGGCAAAAACAAGGTTGATTTGTTAGATCATACTCCTACAAAAATTTGAGTTGGAAACGCACGACAAGAAGGGAGCTGAAAATTAGGTAGTTGATCATTCCAGCAGGATCACTCCAAGTAATACATCTGATGTTTTCGAAGATGAATTTCCAGATGAAATTCTCATTGCAATCTAACAGGTAATTCCATGGTATGCCGATATAGTAAATTTCTTGGTGACTAAGTCTTTACCTAATTATTTATCTAGAGCTCAAAAGGATAAAATTAAACGAGAGGCTAAATATTACATATGGGATAAACTTAATCTTTGGAAATTTTGTGCTGATCAAACTATTAGAAGGTGTATTGCAGATGATGAAATTCCTTCCATATTAAAACTTTGCCATTCATCTGTGTGTGGGGGACACTTTGGCCCCAAAAGAACAGCTCGTAAAATTCTTAAATGTGGTTTATTTTGGCCTAAATTATTTTATCAACTTACATGTTTTGTAAATCTTATGATCGTTGCCAAAGAACAGGTAGTCTGGAACGAAGAGATTAAATGCCACTTACAAATATCCTAATATGTGAAATTTTTGATATATGGGGAATTGACTTTATGGGTCCTTTTCCTTCATCTTTTGGTAAGACTTATATCATTTTAGCTATGGATTATGTGTCAAAGTGGATAAAAGCGAAAGCTACTCATACAGATGATGCTAAGGTTGTAGTCAATTTTGTCAAATCTAACATTTTTTGTCAGGTATGGAATACCTTGAGCTATGATTAGTGATAGGGGAACTCATTTTTGCAATAAAATTATGTTTCACATCATATTACGATTGCATATCATCTGAAGACGAGTGGGCAAGCCGAAGTCTCCAATCGGGAAATTAAAGTAATTTTGAAAAACGTGGTGAATCCAAATAGAAAAGATTGGAGCTTACGTTTGGATGATACCTTGTGGGCGTATCGAACTGCTTACAAAACTCCAATAGGCATGTCACCGTATAGGTTAGTTTTTGTTAAACCTTGTCATTTGTTTGTGGAAATAGAACATAGAGTTGGTAACAATAGGAGGTTGCAATTGCATTAGTTAGAAGAGATCCGTAATTAGGCTTATGAAAATGCAAAAATTTATAAGGACAAAACTAAATCTTTTTATGACAAAATGATTTTAAGGAAGAAATTTTCAGCTGGATAAAAAGTTCTTTATTATTCAAAGCTTAAGTTATTTCTAGGAAAATTACAATCTCACTAGCTCAGACCATTTATTGTTACTAATATAATTTTTTATGGTGCGGTAAAAATTCAAAGTTTAGACACTTCCAAGGTGTTTAAGGTTAATGGACACCGCTTAAAACCATACTATAAGAATTCTCCAGTCAAGAATGTAGAAGAGATAGAACTAGTAGCCCCAATCTATCTCTGATCAGGTAAGTCCATAAACATGTCCAACTAACGACTTAAAAGAAGTGCATTTGGGGGTAACCCAAAAATTTTCATATTCAATTTTATTTCTATTTTTCAGTATTTCTCAACTTTGTAATTTGTTTAATTTGTTTTGTTTTTAGGTGTCAATTTTATTCCATTCCCTTTATTATTTTTAATTTCAACCTTTCAATTCTAGTTTAATTAAAAATAAAAAAATTCCTGCCCACTATAATTTCAACCTTTCCATTTTCCTTTTCCCACTCAAATTTCAACCACCCGCTGTAAATCTATCCCACACCATTCCAATGAAAGCCCACAAAACCTTTACCCTCCTTAGCACTATAACGAACACCACCTAGTAGTCCACATTTTCATTGGCTTTATGCTCTTATTTTGGTGATTTTAGATCTATCAAATTCCAGAGCTTGGGACCATGGCACATAAGAAGAGTGACTCACGCCAGTTAGCTTCACCAATCTTGACATTGGTTAACACCTATCCTTTATCGGATACCATAGCTGCGACGTTGACTCCTCCATTCCTTCGATCTCTGAACTAACCCAAGGCACTACAACTAGAAATCGAACTCGAAAAGATAAGCAATCAAAAGGAGAAGCCAATGGAACTCACAAAGTAGGGATTTCACTACTTTTCAACTACCAGAGGACAATCAGAAATTTCAACAATTGAGCCAATGAAAATTTTACTCATGTAATTATGTTCTAACTGATACTCTTGTTGCTTTATAAATTTGTAATTCCTTTGAGCAATTGGTTGGGAAAAATTTGTTAAATTGCATTTATTAAAGTTGACTATCCTGCTTATGTTGAATTGTCATGAGAATGTTACAGCTCCTTTCAATTTAATTCCAATGAAGAATTCGACTTGTTTACTAAGGGAATTATTGAGTTTAGACTTATGGTCTAGGAATTTGTGTTATCTATTGCTGACTTTAACATTGCTATAGGTTTTATATCAGCTGATGACATTAAGAATGAATAATTTGTAAGTTCCAGCTGTGATTATCATACCAATTTTCATACCTCTGAACTGTGGACTCAATGGTATGTGGATCTTCAACCATATAATGCTAGTGCATTTAAGAGCTTATATTTAAAAATCCTGTTTTCAAAATCATATTTTGACTCTTAGCATACAATTTTCCAGGGCAACGAGATTCTACTGGTACATTTTCTAAGGCTGAATTTTATTTTTTATGGTGTATGGACAAACAAATTCTTGTTAATTTGGGTTTTTAGTTTCAGACTCAATTTCAATCTATGTTAAACAAGAAATCCCAACCATTAATATTAGGGTCCTATATCACTCAATTGGTCGTTAATTTAAAATTATTGGATCCTAAAAATACTGAAATGCTTGTGGCTTGTGCCATAAAACCTTTAGATTTGGAATGTTTATGCAGGATGGGCATTGTTGAAATGAGTCATAGGAGGATATCCTTTACTTATTCGGGTCTAGCTGTCACCTCCAACCTATGTCCAACCATAAAGAGTCAGGTTGCCTCACTTATGCTGAGTCGCAGCCAACCTCCTCAGGCTAACTTGGATGCTCGTCTGGCTCGACTTGAACACCTGATGCACCAAATGGAGCATAACTTGATAGCATATTGGGCACACTAAGGATTCCAACCTCCTTACCCACCAACCCCATGACTTAGGCGATCAACTTATAGAGAAGAGTTCCTTCCTCTTCTCTTTTCTATTTTAGCTTCTTTTACTTTATATAATTACATTTAGGGGTAAGGTATGTTCCATATAACTAATATTTAGGAATCTTTGTTGAAAATTTTTGATTGCTTAGTGGCTTGTTTGCAATTGATTAGCCAACTTCAACACTTTCTATACTTCCATTTTTAATTACTTAAATAGTGCACATAACTTGAGTTAATTTTATTTTTGGGACAATAGATGCCACTTAGTTAAGAAATATGAGTGTATACACTTAGTCAAGGTTTGGCAATCATATGATTAAACATGGTGTATAATTATGGTGAGTTGTATTAACCTGTGAGTTTTTGGGCCTAAAAGATTAAAACATCTATATTAATATGATTTCTTTGGTGTGTGATTATCTTCTAAGGTGAATTTTTCTCTAGAACTTGCTTGGAACCGACTTGAGATCACATTTTTACATTCGTGCATAAAAATGATAAAGGCTCTCTTCGTTTTAAACCTTTAGCTTAAAAGGCTAACCCAATTCAATATCCTTTGTTAAACCTTTTGAGCTGAACCCTTTTTCTTGATAAACCCATAATAAATAACTAAAACCTTTAATATCTTCACCCATCATAAATGTAAGTAGGCATTCTAACCATAATTTATGTCAAACTTAATTGGAGAAATATGGAAGGCAAGGAAAAGAAAAAGATGAAAGGAAATTAAAGAGATTTAGAATTGAATTATGTGTTATACTATTGTCTCCTGATTTTGAATATCAGTATATTACTAAAAAAAGGAAAAGAAAAACAACAGTGAAAAACAAATTATGGAGTCTAATCTATCTCAACACGGAATGACTTTGTTGACTCCTTTGTGACTGAAATTATGTCTCCACAAGTGGGTAGATGCTTTGCTAATCTTTATGATTTTTGCTCTTTTCATTTATCAATCCTTACCTTTAACCTACAGCCCAATACAACCTTAAATAAAGCCCTTTTGATTTGTTCATGTTTGTATTTCAAGTGGTGAAAAGTTAGTGAAAAAGCATGCTTATGGTAGAATATTTGCATTAGAAGAATTTGAGAGAAATACTTAACTAATAAACACTCGAGTGATTTGAGCGAAGTCCGATCCGTGAGACTTTGCTATAATTATGTGCTAGTTTTTGAAATATGATTTCCTTAAATTGACTTTTTTTATATTTATTTGAATGATTAACTTTGGGGCATTAATTGATTTAAAAAATGTTTAACTCTTGAAGTATGCACTATTTAAGGTTGTGAGACTTAGAAAAAGAAAGTTGATTAGTTGGCTAATTGATTGCAATTGTAGTTTGTCGAGGATAAGTAAAAGATTGGTGTGGGAGAATTTGATAAGTTATAATTTTTGGGCTAACTTTAGATATAAATCTCTTTAATATGTTGAAATTTTTATTTAAAATTAATGTACTTGTTTCTTAATTATTATCAGGTGATTTTCAACACATGGGAGATGAATTTGAATTAAAAAAATGCAAGAAAAGCAAAGGCAATTGAAATTTCCAGCTGGTAGTAAAGTTTTTGACTAAGCGTGGGCACATGCAAAGGAAAAGTTTATCACCAGAGTCTGATTTGAAAACAAATTCGATAAACTTAAGATTCTAACTATTTCAGGAATTAAGTTGTTTTCTTTATGTGGGGATTTGCTACCTGATTTCATGGGGAAGTGTATCTGATAAAATAACTTTAAGAAGGGAGGATGACCACCCCCTTTTAGACACCTTCTCTTTCACGTTCTTATTTAGCTTTTTAGAGAATTTTTTTTTTCTAGAATAGGGGCAGATATGGAGACCAAACGTTATGCTATTCTTCTATCAAGTTTTATCACTGTTATGAGTAGCTAAATCTCTTGGTTGAAGGAAACCAACGTTATCATCTAGTATGTGTGAGATTTTGTGAATAAATTTTATTACATTGACTAATTTTAAGTGTCTTTCGTATTACTTTTCATGATTAAGTTGATTGATCTCAAAGGTGCGCAACCAGGAATTGATTGCTTTAATGTACAACCAAATTAGTAAGATTTAATGTTCAGTTTTGCTAATCCAAAGTGGCAATTAGGATTACCATCTTTTACGTTAGGGATTGGAAATTCTAAGAAAGATATTTATTTAAACTAAATACATATTGTTTGTGTATTGTCTTGCTCACTAATTTTCTTAGTTCTTAAAGCTATTAATTAATCAAACTTAAGATCGGATCTAAGTAAGAGTGATTATAATACATGTTTCTATTCATTTAATCCTAAGAGAGAACACCATTCAATGAGTATATATTAATGGACTTAATTTTGTATCGATGATCCATAATAGTTTGATAACGTAGGTGACCTGAAACTAAGGTTTGTTCATTAATTTTCCAGATCTAATTATTTTTGTTTATTTCTAATTTTTTTTCAATTTTAATTCCTTAGAATCATGTTATTTAAAACCCCCTCATTTATTTTAGTTTTAACTCGTGAAACACTTACCAATAGATTCCTCGTGCCTCAACTCTTCATTAACTACATATTTCATTATTAGAGTTGGTATCAACATTACTACAAGGTCAAGGGGAGCAAAGTTATCTTCCTATTATTGCATGTGGATGATATATTGCTCATATTGAATAACTTGATCATATTGCATGAGGTTAAGCAACTTTTGGCTAAGCATTTCAATATGAAGGACCTTGGTGAAGCATCTTTTATCATAGGTATACAAATTTATCGGGACAAATCTCAACACTTATTAGGCCTCTCATAGAGTGCATATATTGAGTATATGCTACAAAGATTTAATACGGTTGACTGTAAACCTAATCATAGTACCTATCTCTCATAGCGAGAGATTATCTTTGGCATAGTATCCAAAGAATGAAGTAAAGAAAAAGGCTACGAGGAATGTTTTTGAAATTGGTACATTTGATAGCCTGTTATACGCTCAGGTAAGTACTAGGCAGGACATTACATTTACTGTAACATTATTTGGTCAATATCTGGTTAAACCAAGTATAGACCATTAAAATGCAGTTAAGCGAGTGTTAAGATACTTAAAAGGAACCAAGGAATATATGTTAACATATAGAAAAGTCAACAGTCTAAACCTTATAAGGAATCCAAATTTAGATTTTAGCTATGTGTCCAGATGATCAAAGGTCCACTTAAGGCTACAATTTTATGTTTGCAGATGAAACAATGTGGTGGAAGAGTGTTAAGTAGACACGTGTGACTTCCTTAACTATACACTCAAAGTGCATTCTATGGGGCTGCTACATAGACGATTTGGCTTAGAAACTTGATTTCTGAGTTGTCTGTGGTTGATTTAGTAGCAAGACCCATTCAGTTGTACTGTGATAGTTTTGCTACTATGTTGTTTAGTAACAACAAAGAATATCACAGTGTCTTAGCATTTGAAGGTAAAATAATGACCATAAAGAAGTTGATACAAAAAAGATGACATTGAGGTGGAGTATTTAAAGACTGAGGAAACATTAACTGATCCTTTAACTAAAGGACTTCGGCCACTTGTGGCTAAGAGAAAAGTATTTAGTATGGGTTTTTTCAAAGTTCTTAGACTGTTAGTTAGGGGATTGTTATGTTGCTCCATGTACATTTGTACATTTATACATTTTGATGTACTATGACAATATAGTATTTGGTTAATAAAGATGATCATCGTTTATCCTCAGTAACACGTGTTATCGTACATTGTCATAATACAGGTAAAATTCTTAAGATCTGTGTCAATCTTAAGCATTTTAAAGGTCATTGGGCATATATACAGATTGACTTTGAACCTATGTCATTTAGACACATACAATTTTATACAGATATCCATAAATTTTAATATGACATAAGGAGATATAAGTTGTTAAATCCCATAAAGGTTCTCTAATGGAGTTTCACATTAAATTAGAGAGCAAAAAGGTTTTCTCTAATGCAGTTTAGCATTTGGTGAGAGGAAATAAGTTTTCTCTAACTTTGTTTAGCATTCAGTGAAAGAAAACAAGATTTTTCTAATGCAGTTTCACATACGTAGTTTGACACAAAAGTTAAAGAAATTGAGACCTACAAACGAAGATGCTATAGTTTAGATCATATAGGTATCGTCTTAGTTTACTATACTCCATTTTCCCATTCATGTTAGTGAGGTATTAGATATGCGTGATTGTATTGGACCTATGTCACACATAACATATATATTTGATACTTTTCGGTATCGAAAGTCTTATGGGACGGAATGATGGACTTCATTATCTTTGGATTAAATGTTTTTTTAAACCTAGTCGACTAATAAAATAGCGTACCTTAATCGAGTTTTTAAATTGTTTTAAATTTGAGTCAATACCACAATTAATCATTATCTAAGAGGGAGAACATTAGATATTTTTGACATTTTTCATAAGGTTAGATAACAATTACTTACATTTTATCAAATTTCAATAACTTATCAGTTAAGTTACGTAATTTGATCCGAATAAAGATAATAAAATGGCCTAATAAATGATGTAAGTCACTGGGGCGAAGTCCAGGAGGAAAATGGATCCCGATCAGTATGGACCAGACCCATATCGGGCCTGTGATGGAGAAGCCTAATGTAGATGCTATATAAAGAAGTTAAGCTGCAGTTGCTCATGTCATTCGTGAACGTAAAGTTAACATGACTCATTCAGAAGTTCACATTTTGAGAAAACTGTAAAAAGGATTTAACGTGTCCCAATGAGCAAATCCCGTGAAGGCGGCAGTAGATTAGAGCTCGTTTTGACTCGGAAAGCTTGTTTGAAGTTATGGAGCTAAAATTAGGTATTTTTGCATTTCTTCGTTTATTTCCTTTTCATGTTTGATTCAGGATACGTAACTATTGTCTCGTTATATATTACAAAGTTACCGATTAAATTTTAGGGAGAATGTGTTTTGACACCTAGATATTTGATAAATTATGTTTCCACACTTCTCTTCTCTAGCAAAACTCTATATGAGATACTATTTTCTAAAAAGAAAAGTCAATTACTCATATGTTCGTTTACTTTGATGTGTTTGTTATACTCATATTCCATCTTGATCTTATTAAAATTCATAAAGAAATAAAATTATAAAAATGAACACATACAATATTGAACTTCATCAAAATCACTTACGAACTTTGTTATGTCTTCCACATATTAAAGGAGATCATAATAGAATTCTTTTAATATATATTTGATATCTATTTTTTTAAGCTTAATAAGGTTGTGTAAGAACATATATATATATATACACACAAAGTTTTTCTAACATATTGCTCTCATACATTATGGGGTTAATTAATTAAAATTTTATAGTTATTGTACAAGTCTTATAATTCATGCGACCAATATACAACGAGATCATATTACCATATATCTGTTAAGAACATATGGTATATTGACTAATTATTTAATACTTGCGCAGATTTAGTATATTATATCCTAAGTCATCTCTTGCACCTTTATTCTTATTTGATCTTATTTATTTCATCATATCATAATTGTATTTAATTTCTTTACTAAGAGGCAGGGACCACCTTTGAATACATTTTGAATGCGTTGCCAATTAAAACAACATTTTTTTGTTCTAAATTCTCTCAAATTGGATTTAATTTACTTTCTTAGAATTGTCCTATAATCACATATGATCCTTTTCCAATATTTTAAAGTAATAAACGTTAAATTTAATTTTTAAGAATTAAAAAGAGTCATAAGGGTATCTTACCAGGCTCATTTAACCTCTAGAGAGTTACATGATGTAATTTATGATCTTATGATTGCATTTCTCTCTTTTTTATAGTAGTTTTGAATACACGGTCAGAGTCATGTATTACAATATTAATTTTTTTAACAAAGAGTGGGTGTATTTTATTTATAAAATATTGTACAAATACTAATTTAAACATACTTAATGTTTAACTTGAAATTACTAGTCTAATCCAAAATTTATCTTTTGAAAACCATTATATAATGACTTCAAACATATATAGTGAATATTTAGTCACTCCAAACTAATTTCTTTTTATTTTATTATCTAAGGCTATATTTATAGTCAAAGCTTTTTGGTCTCTATTATCATTTAGTTTAGTTTTTTTAAATGCTAGAGGCAATTGTTCATGTAAGAGGGTCAATCTCTTATCTTTCTAACATATTTTTAATTTATATTCAAAATATTTCATACAAAGGAAACATAATTCAGAATCAAATGTTATATAATGCTTATGTCAACACATATTTTGCATTTAGACATGACAATACAATAAATGAACATTCATTTAAAAATGTTCTTTAACTATATATTAATATTTGTATAATCTTACTGACTTCATATATATAACACACACATACAAACAAACAGGCACATAAACACACAAACACATGAACACACAAACACATGAACACACACACAGAGAGAAAGAGAGAGACGCAGACACAAACATACACACACAGACACACACACACACACAAACGTACACACACAAAAGAAAATTAGTTCTATGATTTAGTCTACCACTATATCACATGTAAACATATATTTCATATTTACTTCATCTCGTACAACTATATCTTTCACATAAGTATACTTGGTATCTATATGTTTAATTTGATGATGAAATTTTGGAATCTTTTATGTAAATTGTTGTTGTTTGACTATCACAGTTAAATATACTAGATTAATATTACCTTTGTGACTCCTAAATGAATAAAAATTCATTTAATCCAAATAACTTCTTGTACTATATAGCTATGAATTTTATCTTTTATTGTACTATATGGCTGTGAATTTTATCTTTTATTGTACTATGTGGCTATGAATTTTATCTTTTATTATGGATAAAGCAACATATAATTATTTCTTACTTTTTCATAATATTGCGTCGTTATTAAGTAAGAAAATAAATCCATAGGTAGATTTTCTACCATTTAAATATCCTCCCTAATATCTATATATAACGGATATTTGCTCATCATTCCAACATTGTAACAAAGATTTTGTGTTGTACACAACATTGCGTACATAAGACTTGCAGTTGTACTAAACAAGGAGTTTTTTTTCATTTGTTCCTTTTCTTTTGGTATTGATGGATAAAACTTTTCATTGATACCTTTACATTTAGTCATATGATTATCAATTAATTTACAATCTTGTTTATGAAATTACTCAAGAATTTTTTAAATATATATCACTTATGAAAGAGAAAGTAATCTCTTTGAATAATTAATTAAAATTTTTAACCTAAAATATATGCATCTTTACCTATGCCTTTTATCTCAAACTGATTTGTTTAACAAATTCACAATCAGAAAAAGTAATTAAAATATCATCCATATATAAAATAAAATTGCAAATTTATCTTTGAATTTTTTAATGTTTACACAATGGTCTTCATCAACATATAAAAATCATATGAAATGATTATGCTATAAAAATTAATTTACCATTTTCTTAAGGATTATTTCAACCTATAAATTGATTTTAATGATCGACACACTTTATGTTCTTAGCCTATCTTAATGAAACCTACAGGTTATTGCATATAGATTTCTTCTTTTATTTCTTCATTTAGAAAAATGGTTTTTAACTCTATTTCATATAATTAAAGCTCTAAGCTGGCTACTATAATCAAGATTCGATGGATCAAAACAAACCTCACAATTGGTATAAATGTATCTTTATTATCAATTTCATTTTTTTATATATGTACTTTGGCCTCAAAGTGTTCCTTGTATCGTTAAATATCGTAACAATTTTGTCGTTATTTTTAAGTACCTATTTGTTCCTAATATATTTTTGCCTATTAGTAAGATAAACTAAGTCCTATACCTAATTTGAGCTTTAAAAAGCAATTTTCTTCTTTGTTGCTTTAATTCATTTTTCTTTGGTAGAACCAATAAGGGCTTCATTTTCATTCTTTAGTTTATCCTCTTATTGAGGGATAATTATGTAAATTTTTCCTTTTGTTTCAAAATGACTTTGGGGAATTATTATATGATTATTTTGATTTACACAATTTTAAAGAAAACATATTCATCAATGTCTTGATTACTTCCACTTGGATCATTTACAAAAGATAAACTCTCTTTAAGTTGTAGCTAAATTAATCACAAGTTAATTCTTTAGTTTCTAGATTGTTCCTACTTGGATAGAGTCCCTCTAATTGTTATGCATAATGAAATCATTTTGATCAAGAATCTTACATAAAAGTAGGCTTTTCCTATTTCATCGTACTTTGTAAAGTATTTTTCTAAAAAATATTGCATCTCGTGATTCAAATTCATTTACTCCTTTATTGTTTTGTTCACCTATAAACACATATCTTTTAGAGTGTTGAAAATATCTAATAAAGATGCTTTGCTTTCCTCTTGGGCTTAGTTTTCCATATTTATGAGAGTGGTCAAGAATGTAGAGAACATAGCCATGGTATTAGGCTTGTCATATTAGGCTTTCTACCTATCTAAAACCCATATAAAGTGTTTGTAACCAATTTTATAGACACCTGATTAAGGTACATCACCCTAAAAAGTGATCGGTAAATTTACTTGTGCCATCGTAGACATAATTATTTCTAATAGCATTCTATTTTGTTTTTTTGCAATGCTATTTTATTGTGGGATTTAGGGAATAGTCAATTGCCTTTCTATTCCTTTTTAACACATAACATTTTGAAATTATCTAATTAGTATTGTCGTTGATAATTTTTAATACTTTTATTTTATCTTTTAATTGATTCTCTATCAAATTCATATACCTGATGAAATAATTTAATACTTCTAATTTATGAGAAATTAAATAAACATGACCATACTAAGTATAGTAATTTATATAAGTAATAAAATATAACACCTTATGTTTTATCCTTACATTTATTAGACCATAAATATCTGAATGAATTAATTGCAATAGATTAGAAGTTAGTTTTCCCTCGATGGCTTTCTTGCAATTTTAGAAAATATTCATAAATAGGTAGATTTACTTGATTTAAATCAACTAAAAAGCCTTTTTTAACTAATCATCTTATTTGATTTTAAACAATATAACGTAGCTTAGCATACCACGAAAGTTTATTAAGATTTAAATTATTATATAATGTAAATAAGGACTAACTTATATTATAATTTTGATGACAACATCTAGTATAATAAAATGATCTAGTATAAATCCATGAGCATAACAAATGGTTTCAACATATAAATCCATTACACCAAGATTATATTAAATCCAAGCTTAACTAAAACCAACACAAAAATAAGACTTCATCAAATTTTTAAAAGAAACAACACTTCATATAGGATTAGGTATCAACACTATATGCTTCTAACTTATATATGCCAGTCCCTTGTATAACAACATCTTGACTTGTCTCCTACCAAAATCGATTGTGTTTTATATATGATTTTTGGAATTCTATGTAGGAATCCCTATCCTTTACTACATGATTAATTGCTTTTAAGTTTCCAATTTAGAAAAGATGTGATTAAATTAGAAAGATATAACAAATGTTTGTAATATTATATTGTACTTTTTAGACTTGTTACAATCATAAGCAAAGTGACTTTTATTATGACAATTAGATAACTCCACTCTTTTTCATATTTTCTTCTTGAAAGGATGCTTTATTTTCCCATATTGATTCCATTTGGCCTTCTTCGAGTCTTAAACATTGTGATTTTTTTAATAACTTTTTTTCCACTTATGCCCATCATGATGCTTACACTTCTTGTTCATAGCTCCAAGCTAGAACTAACTATATATATCTCATATTTCAATTTAAAGACTTTAATACATTTTTCTTCTAGTAAAAGATGCCTCATAGCATCCTCCCTCATCTTGATACTCTCATTATAATTTAGATGCATTTTCATATGCTCCCAACTCTGAGGTAAAGAACATATAACAAGTTGCACTTATTGCTTCAGATAACTTATGACCTACATCTCACATTCCACTTATCATGTTTGACTTATGATTTAATACTTACTTATTATATGGTTAGCTTATTTCTTATACGTGTCAAACTTTATAGTGAGTGACTTTAATTTAGTCACTAAGGTACCTCCAAAATAAGAAACCAAAGCACACCACATATCCTTAGCAGCCTCATGCTTTTGAACTCATACATAATATCATTTTCCATATTACTGAACAATGTATCACGAATTCATGAGTTCTTCATTTTCCATATCTCATATTCATCATGTTTCCTTTTATATTACGTTGTATTATCTTTCTTAGTAATATTTGTGGCTATGTTCAATGGTTTTAGAGCCTCTTGTTTATTTAGCATATATTAAATTTTTACGCTCCAAATTTATAATTGTCACCATTCAACTTCTTTCCTTCATTGAGTTTATCAATAATGTTTTCTTCTACAGTGTAATTTTATTTGAAACACTAAGTTTCTATATCAAAAAAGAAAATAATATTCATACATATTAATGTAATATCATGTATACATACATTGAATAATCGATTTTTTAATTGCTTATGAAATAGAAAGATCACTCAGTTATTAATTATCATTCATATAACAACTAAATATCAATTATAATACATAAGTTTAATTTGTATGCATTAGATATAGAACACAAGTAATGGACTAATCAAACACTAAGCTTTTATATATAAAGTTAAAAATAATAAACAAAATCTATTACAGCATACTTAGTTGAAACAAATGACCATACAATACATACATATATATATATATATATATATATATATATATATATATATAACAGAAAAAGGGAGTTGATCAGGACCTTATACCTCATAAACTTACCTACTGAGATATTTAGAGCTATTAAATATTATGATTCAAGGACTTTACCACATGAATTAGTTGATTCTATTTCATATAAGGTTCATTATATTTAGGTTTTATATATATACTCAGTAGGTAAGTTTATGAGGTATAAGGTCCTGATCAACTCCCTTCTTCTGTTTTCCTAAAAAAAAACATCATCACTAACCATTTATATAATTTTGTATCAGGTGATTCTAAATTCTAGAGCATGCTTAATAATGCACTTTTAGATTATGATAATGTTAAAAGTAAAGTTATGCACATAGAGGACTTCACTTCAACATTTTCAAAAGCCAAACAACCTCTAAAATATAACTCTTATACTAAGTTACTAATCATAACTACATGTCATATTAGATCTTATCCATGCAATGATTGCATTAGGAATAACTGTACAAACATGATAATGACATGTCTTATCTATATAGTACTATGCTTAAGTTTGGATTTCCTTTTTATAATGAGCATTGAACGAGTTGTTAAAACTCTCAAAATTAATCTTTTATTCACTAAACTACTGTAGTAGTCACAGAACCAGATTGGATCCCAAGATAACTAAATATTAGTTTCTTAATTTCAATTGATATAACATAATGGGGGTATGATTAACTAACTAATAAACTAAAATTAACAAGCAATCAAAATAAATTGGTTGAGTATAAAAATAAGAAATTCAATTTTACCTAAACTTGATTTAAAAGAAGGATCTCATCCAATTGTAACTTTGATCATTGGTCTAAGAGAATAAATTTTTACAACTCAATTTTTTGTATGAAACCTATTAGGATAGCTATAACAAGTCTCAATTTGTTTAGTTAATTGATTTAAACCTGGTATATAAATCAAAACTTACCATAAATTAATTGGGTATGATATCAATTAAATGATTACAATAAGCTTAATTAAAAAGACTAACCCCAAATCAACTAATTGAGATAACTATAACTATTTAATTTATTTTTCTTGTTTAATATAATTTAGACATGTAAATATATAAATAATCCATTTGCCACTTTTACCAACCATTTATGACAATTATGAATCACCAAACTTATGAATAGTAATAGAATAATCAATGTTAAATTAATTTGTTAGTTTATTCAATGTTAACAGTTTCAATTATTTGTCATCTTTTGCTCCATCATCCCAAATTTTTATAGCTTTGATAAATGATATTCTAATTAGATTTTTTAAATCAAATTTGGTCCAATATCCACTTGTCACTTCCTAAAACAAAATAAACATCAATTTACCTATTAAGCACCAAAATTTACCCAAAACAAAAAGGACAAGTTCAATTAATATAATTTATTCACATCTTATCAAATTCCTCCATATCGGACTCATGCTCATCTTTATGCCTACATCAATTTAATATATCACCCATCCTTTTAGCAGCCTCTAACCCTTTTTCATGTTACTGAAAAATATACCAAAAGTTAATATATATTAAAGGCTTAAAGATAAGATAACAATAAAGAGAACAAGCACATAAAGGATAAATTTTTAGAATGAAAACATAACATATCATAAATTCCATCAAAATCGAATAAAACAAGACTTAACACCGTCTCATGGATTTTACTATATGAACTAAACGTGTTTAAGGTTCATTAAACTATTAAATCAAAATATAGCAAGTTATTTCCATAAGTTTGCTCATAAATCATATCTCTACCACTAAAAAATGTTTGTTTAATGCGTTAATCAAAGGTTTCTTGATAAGGCTTATAACATGGCTTATGTAATGGTAATGTAATTTTTTTTTTAGGTTTAACAAATCAAAGAAACCATACAAAACTTATTTATATAAGTTTTAACTTAAATTAGCCCATAATTCACTTGATTCAAATCGCAAAATTTTAATCACATCATCATTTTTTCTTTTATTTATTTATGTTTCTACTTTCTTTTAGAAAAATAAACATCAAATAAGAATTTTTTTTCCATACTACTCTCTCATTCTATAAAGACTGAGAAATCAAAACACATCAAGTTGAATTAACTAATTTACGTATAATGAAAGGGGTTTAAATCCTATGCACATAATCTTTATACAATCTTTCAATTTAAGGGCTCTAAATTATTAAAGAAATCAATGAAAAGAAGGGTAAAAATGGCTTGTAATAAGGTTAATATGCAATAAAATAAAGTTCAAGGCTTAAATTAGATTTCTAAGGATAAAAAAATAAGATAGGGTTTTATAAGTTAAAAATAGTTATATCATCTCCATACATAAATTCACCCAAAATATGGACTTAAAATGTATACAAGAGCAAGTCTAAGGGAAACAAGTCATTTTTATAACATACAACAAAGAAAAGTATATGAGCGTAAACATAATAAGTTACTTTTTGGCTCAACAGCTCACATGGATATCAAATTGTAGCAAAATTTACACGTTTTTATTTAATAAATCAAATGAGATACTTTAAATAATTTCTAGGAAAACACTAATCATGCTTGTCTCTATTATGTATTAAAATTTAAAAAAAAACATATCCTAACTTAAGGACTATTTCTAAACAACTATCTTAAAATTTAAGGTTGCCACAAGGAATAATCAACACATATGAATCATAATATTCAAGAGTCCAAACACAATTCACAAATTTCACTAAAGAAAAATAAAAACCTATTCTAACATAGTATATACAATAACTCTCCCTCATACCTAAACTATACATTGTCCACATAATATGTATAACATGCTCAAATTTAACAAATTAATTATTATAAGATATACATAAGATGCTCAAATTTAATAAATTAATTATTATAAGATAAATGATAGATTAGAATACTCTCCTTAATTGGGAGTATCTAAAGCTGTTCACCGTAATGTAGGTGAACATAGAGGTGTCACCCTTTAAACCAAAGCAAAGCTTTCAAATTCCTCTTTATTTCAAAAAATTTATGATCCAACCTCTCCAGTAGAGGATTAAACTAGTGTCAAATCAGTGTTACTAGAAAAAATAGAGATAATAAACATCAAAATCCTTATGTTGACATAAGGAAGAACCTCCTTGGGGGAAATCACAAGATACAAAATGAAATTACCTCTTTTGTTGCTTGATCAACTTCATCATGCTAAAACAAACACTGTCTAAAGTTTCTATCTTACAAGCTACTTGCATATCAGTGTTATCAATATCAAACAAGTTGAGAGTAATAGCTAAGTGAGTAATGAAATAAACAAGGCACAACTTATTATGAAATGATTAAACAATGTTAAATTACAAAGCTAATCAAGCACCCAAATTAACATGAACCTTATGTACCATGCACTAAATAAAGAATAATTCGGTTTTAGTACATTTACCAGTGTAGCCTTCTGTCTTAAATAATTAAAAGCAAGAAAATGCTGCGAATAAACCCATTCAAGTTCTTTAAGAAAGCTTCTTTTAGATTGATTAGGATGATACACTTATATGTTAAAGGAAATTTATTTTTAAACTTTTAAAGGATCAAAATCACCATAGTCCACAATAGATTCCTTATATTAGATAGAATTGGCATATTAATCAATTATAAATCCTAAGCCCAAACTAAATTTAGTAATACTTTGTTTAAATTATTTACCTATTAACCTATAGGGCAAAATATTAAGGCTACTAAGAGTGTAATTATCTGTTTTTAATCAAATTTAAAAGCAATATAAAACTCCACAGTAAATTCAATAAACATCTGGCATCTAATTTGTACAAACTTTCTCCAACTCACATGATTAATCAAAATATCAATTTTTTCTTTGAAATTCTACTTCTTTAAAGAAGGGTAATGTGCATAAATAATTAAATCAATTTGTAGGGTTTTAAGAATAAAATATCACTATTTTGTTTAGAATTAAAGGTAATATGCCTACAAGGGTCAGACTCAAATGGTGGCAAAATAGATATACCCTTAGTTATTCGAGCACACTTTTGATTAGCACTAATGGTTGGTATAGTCTTTTGGAAGAATTTTGTTAATTGAATTTATGTATAAATTTAACATTTGTTGTTGCCATCTTAATGCCCTTTATTCTCCTCATTGCTATGATGAATGCGAATAAAGAAACCAATACTATATAACAACTAGAACAACTAATTAACTAGATAATTTTCATTAAAAATGATAACAATAAGAAAGGAATCACTAAGAAAATAAACACAACTAAAATTAACCTAGAAAAATAACTAGAATGGTAATACACAAATTGATAAAGAATATGACCAAAATTTATAAAAGAAAACAAAAGGCTGAGAACAAATGTAAAAGAAAAAGAATTGATGAAGAGGAGGAAAGAAATCACTTACAAACAGGAGAACACAACCAATAATCATGACTAGATGAATGATAACTAGGAAAAATAAAATCAAAGAAGAGAACAAGGAAGAGAATGTCAATAAAGAAGTAATGGTGAAAAGAAATCGATCAGAGATGAGAACCAATACTAGGAGAAAGAAGTTCATATAGGAGAGAACTAGTGAACAAGAGATAGATGAAGAGGTAGTGGTAAGAAGAATGATGTGGGAGACTTAAAAACTATGGTTTATGATTTCTTAGATTCTCTAGCTTAAGCTTACTTGAGAATTATATAATAACACCTTTTTTCTAACCTCAAATGCTTCCTCAAAATCATATCACCATGGAACACTTTAATTTTCTCTTTATAAATTCTCAAATTCTTATAAGTGTCCAACCTTAGTTCCTTTAATTAGTGTAATTGCAATTTTCTTACCTCGCCAAATTTTCCAAATATATGTTGCAACGTTTCACCTCCTAATAAGCTATATATTCAATATCCATAGGTAAATAATGGACCTTTATAAAAATTAATTGATTGGAAAATTTTCTTATCAATTTTTTATAGTTTGTATGATAAGCCCAAAGAGTGTTATCTCGACATGAGCTCCAAGCTTTTCTTCTTGAATTCACCATCTTTCCTAAAATAGATTCCACTTCTCTATTCAATTTTTCTGCTTACTCATTCATTTGTCGATGATATATGGTGACTACTTGATGTTACACTCCTTACTTTTTAAATAAACCTACTACTTCTTTATTTAAATGGTCTTGTTGAAGCTTTAAATGAAAAAATTTCTTTACTGCAAGGGTACAAATTGTATCTTATAGTATAAAAATTACCATCCCATAAGGATTGTAGTAATCGCCCAACAATTCTTGCAAACTTTGTTTAAGGTAAACAGTAGGATAATTTACTAAAAATTAAACTAAAACAAAAATTGCTAATTAAACAATGAAATAAGAAATAGTTAATTGATTTATTGATCAATGATGAAAACGATGAATTACTTTTATCCTTATTTGTTTTCACTTTACCTTATTTAATCCTACTTGGCCCTAGATATCCAATGATTATGATTACCTTCTCTCAAGATCTAATCAAGTAATCCTAATTAAAATAGATAGAAATTGAATTATGATCTCTCAATCTATCAAAACTCTTCCCAACTATGTAGCTGAATTTGAAGGAATTATATGGATAACTAATAAAAAATTAAGATATGTCTTCAATTGCCTATTAATTTGATGTTTATAGGTTTATTGAGGAGCCAACTCTCATTGTACAGTACTATACAAATGATCCAAACTAATCTCTCGATTTAAATTGAATATAAAGTAATAAACATTACAAGTATATTTCATTTAATCAAGAATGTAAAGTTTAACAAATAAATCAAGACTAATTCATAAAAGGAATTTAGTAATTTATAGATGTAACTATATGTGCCAATTGAATCATGGTTGATATTTAACAACAACAAGGTAATAAAGAAAAAATAGAGAATTGAATCTGGATGTCTTCTTTCTATGCCTTAAGTTGGAAATTGTAACTTTTGGTCTTCATATTTTGCACTTTTTGATCTTCTCTTTTTGTGTTTTCCAGCCATCAATTGATGTTTTTCTCTTCCTTTATATACTCTTGAGCCTTCTGGGGTTTTATCTAGTGTTGTTTCAAAAATAACCATAATGTGTGTTCATTACCATCTAATGATTAGGAACATAAAAGCCTGTATTTAAAAGTCTTATTTGAATATCTTTAGGCTATGTTTGATTGGATGCAACATGTTTAATGGAATGGAATGATTTATAATGAAATGAAATGAAAATGGATGTAATATTAATAAATTGTTTTTTTGGAGGGGTGAAATGGTTCATAATGTAATATAGTGAAATGTTATTTGAAAGAATGATTCATAATGTAATATAGTGAAACGTTGTTTATCATTTTGCATTCCATCCTAAATCTCCCAAATCAGAAGTAACTTATTTTTACTATTTAGGATAGAATGAGATGTGATGTGAATCCTTCCCTTTCATCCTATTCCATTCCATTCTATTATAAACCCTCCTCCTAAACGATGGAATAATATTACATTCCATTAATAACCATCCAACCAAATATAACCTTAGCATGAATTTATTAACCGACCAGAGGCAAAAGTGAAGGAATGTCTACAATGCAATTAAATTCTCTCTCTTCATCTAAAAAAATAGATATTTATCATCAACAAAAAATCAACTAGAAGTACTTGGAGCACCCCTAGCAATACAGCAGCCATGTACATTACCATCCAATTTATATCTTCTAATCAACATTAAAAATCCTTTAGAACACAAAATAGATGATGGATCTCCTGAGGTCATAAGTGGGAATAATCAGACCAATAAGCTCCTAGTTGAAAAGAACCTGATAAGTAAGAGTAGAAGTATATAACATTGTTCTCTCAATCAACCAATGGCCAAAACCCAAACTCTACGTAATAACTCTAAGAAAAACCCACTTAACTTTATTGTACACTTTGGAAATATCAATCTTCAAGGCTATATAATCATAATTTCCTTGCCTCTTATGTTTCATGAAATGCAAAACCTCTGAAGCCAACCTAGATATTATTTAAAATTAAACACCCAGGAACAAATGCACATTGCGAAGAATAAATAATAGTAGGAAGAATTATCTTCAGTCTATTTGCTAACATTTTTTAGTAAATCTTGTACCCAAAATTGCAGAAAGAAATAGGGCGAAGATCAGCTATAGTTTCCGGATGCTTCTTCTTAGGAATAAGCATAATAGCTCTTCATTCAGGCCTGAAGGAAATTTGCCCTTATGAATCTATGAAAGAATAGCTTGAGAAATGTCTTCCCTTATAATGCCCCAAAACTTTTGCAAGAACCCAAGGTTTAAGTTATAAATCCCCGACTATTTTTTAAAAGCACATTCCAAAAACAACATTATTAGCAGCCTTATGTGTAAATTCCTACTATAAGAGAAAACATTTTGGTCCTGCATGACTATAGGCTGGACCGCAGAAAGAACACTCTCTATATCCACAAATCCAGAATTAAATAAACCATAAAAATAACTTTGAATCAAGTCGTCAATTCCTGTACTGATAGACCACCACTTATTATCATCACGAGTTGAAAAGCATTATTCTGTCTCTTTCTATTAGGCGCCATCATATGGAAGTACTGAGAGTTTGAACACTTTCAGACAACCAAAATTACTTTGCCCTTTGTTTTCAAAAGTCTGATTACTAGGTTAATACTTCGTGATACTCCCGATTTGCTAATTGGAACTCCTGGACCCCTGCAGCATCAATACGACCTCTAAAACATTCATTCTTCTTTTAATGCTTTTTTTCCTATCCTTCAGATAGCCAGCAACATTCTCTCCCAATACTTGAAGAGCCTTTCCATACTCCTCAATCCGGTTTAAAAGAAAGCAATTGACGTGTCTCCAACTTTTCTGCACCACTTCTTCACAATTCAGCTAGCGCAACTAAGCATTGTCAAAGCGGAACCCTTTTTGGCTTTTTGACAAACATCTTGCGAGCGTTAGGAGTTACTAATAACAGGTTATGATCAGAAGTATTCACTATATTTTAAACTTGAAAAACCATAGAATAGAGTAATTGTTAGCCAAAACTCTATTAAGTCTTTCCATGACCTAATTTGAAGGTCCCCTGCCTTTCTCCCAAGTGAAACTATCACCATTCATGCCAAAATCTATTAACTTTGCTTCCTCATGAGCTACATTGAAGCCATCCATCAACCATTGAGGGTAAGGAGCCCCAGCATGTGATATGTAGAACAGACCTTATTATGTATCCAAGATCGGTCATGAAAGGATTAAAAACAAAGGAATGTGGAATACTTTATTTCAGTTCCATCTCTGATTTCGAAGATAATTTTGGGCACAAACGAGCTCCAATCTCTCTGGACTTTTATGAAAAGTATTAACCAGCACGTGGTTTAGGTCCTTCTATAGTTTTCTCAATATATAAGCTCTCTTAACGGGTCAGAGATTCCTTATGCTTACAATTGATATAAGCAACTGCAGGAGATCATAACCTATTTATATAGCTTCCATATTGGGCTTCCCCATTACAAGGCTGATATGGACCAAGTCCACACTAAAATGGATCCATTTTTCACTCGAACTTTGACCTATTAATCTAGATCATTTATTAAGTCACTTTGTTACCCTTATTTAGATCAAATTACGTAATTTAACCTGTAATTTATTGAAAAACCAAAATTACAATTAATAACTATCCACTTGAAGGGAAAATTATAAAATTGCCCCTAAGGGCAAAATTGTCTTACAATCTCCCCCTTGGATGATTATTAATTGCAGTTTTAATCAAGTTCAAAACGATTTGAAAATCCAGTTAAGTTACGCTACTATATTGGTACCAAATATTTTTAAAAACATTTGATCCAAAGGTAATGAAAGTCTTACATTCTGTCCTGCAAGGCTTTCGATATCAGAAAATTTCAGACATATG
The DNA here is from genome assembly GCA_027568935.1 of Erythroxylum urbanii. Lineage (NCBI taxonomy): Eukaryota > Viridiplantae > Streptophyta > Magnoliopsida > Malpighiales > Erythroxylaceae > Erythroxylum > Erythroxylum urbanii. The sequence continues at coordinate 25,774 of JAOQML010122954.1, forward strand.
TGTCATGTGTGACACAGGTCCAATATAATCACAAATACCTAATAGCTCACTAACATGAATGGGAAAATGGAGCGTGGCAGACTACAATGATACCTTTATGATCTAATATGTATCATCTTCATCTATAGATCTCGATTTCTCCAATTTTATACTAAACCGCATTGTTAAACTACACTAAAGAAATCCTATTTTCTCTTGTCGAATGTTAAACAACATTAGAGAAAACTTGTTTCCTCTCACCATACGCTAAACAACATTGGAGAAAACATTTATGTTCTCTAACATTATTCTAAACTGCATTAGAGAACCTTTATGGGATTAAAACTTATATCCTCCTATGTCATGTCAAACATTAAGAATATATCCGTATAAAACTGTATGTGTCAAATGACATAGGCTCACAGTCAATCTTTATAAATGCCCAATAACCTTTAAAATGCTTAAGATCAACACAAATTTTAAAGCTTCCATACATATTATGACAATGCATGACAATATGTATTACTGAGGATAAACAATGATCATCTTTAATTGATAAACCATTATACCATCATAATACATCAAAATATACAAATGTACATGGAGCAAACATAATGATTCCCTAACTAACAGTGTTTGAGGACTTCAAAACATCCATACTGTATACTTGTATTCCAAACACAAGTGGAAAAAGTCCTTTAGTTAAAGAATCGAATTATAGTTCCTCAGTTCTTAAATGCTCCAAACCTTAATGTCACCTTTTTGTATCAACTACTTTATGATCAAACATTTGACCTCAAAATGCTAAGATCTGTGATATTTAATATTGTTATTAAACAACACAAAAGCTTAATTATCATATTACAACTGAATGGGTTTAGCCTCTGAGTCAACCATAGACAACTCAGAAATCAAATTTATGAGCTAAACTGTCTGCAAAGCAGCCCTATAGTATGCACTCTGCATACATGGTCAAGGAAATTACCCGTGTCTATTTGAAACACTTCCACGACATTGTACCATCTACAACCTTAAAACTGTAACCTTAAGTGAACTTTCAATCATCCGGACACATAAATAAATTTGAGTCTGAATTCTCTACGAGGTTTAGTCTGTTGAATTTTTTATATATCAACAAATAATCCTTAGTTCCCTTTAATATTTCAACACTCGCTTGACTAGATTTCAATGGTCTACATCTAGCTTAACCAGATACTGACCAAACAATCAAACTGTAGATACAATGTCCTGCCTAGCATATAACCGAGCATACATCAGGCTATCAACTATACTAAAATACGAAACATTCCTCATAAGTTCTCTCTTTACTTTATTCTTTGGTCACTATGCCAAAGATTATCTCTCACTATGAGAGATAGGTGTTACGACAGGGTTACAGTTGACCGTATTAAACCTTTGTAACATATACTTAATGTATGCATTCTGTGAAAGGTATGATGAGTGTTAAGATCTAGCCCGATGAATCCAAATACCTAGGACAAAAGATGTTACACCAAGGTCCTTTATGTCAAAGTTCTTGACCAAACATTGTTTAACCTTATACAACATGGTTAAGTAATTTGACGTGAGTAATATATCATCCTTATGCATTAATAGGAAGACAACTTTGCTCCCCCTAACCTTATAGTACAAGCATCTTTTCAACTTTATTTTCCATAAAGCTGAAAGAGGTCATAACCTCATCAACTGTAAGGTTTCACTTTCGAAAGTTTTGATGTAAACCACATATTGATCTACATAACACATAAATCATGTCAATTTCATCTAGACCCTGAAATCCTTCAGGTTGTGTCATATAGACCACTTTATAAAGGTCTTTATTCAGGAAAGCAATTTTGACAACCATCTGATGTAACTCTTTATCATCATAAGCTACAATTGTCTTAGTCACTCAAAATGTATCCTTCGAGGATACGAGAGAAAAGTAACACTAAAGTCAACATTTTTCCCTAAGTGATCCATCAGGTAATTAAGTGAGTCCATAAACTGCTGAACTTTATCCTGAATTCCTTTAGGTCTTAAACTTCATTTACAACTGACAGTTTTACAGTTCTGCTACAAAATCAACTAGCGCCCTGACCTTTCTATGCTTCATAGCTTGCATCTCATCAGTCATTGTAACCCACCACAATTTTGCTACAGATATAGAAACAGCTTCTGTAAAAGTAACTAAATTCTTAATATATATAATATCATAGTCTTGTTCACCTAATAGACTATGTAATCAGATGGGATAACAGGTCATCTCATTCCAGTGGATTTTCATAACTACATTAGATCTTGTATCCCTAAGAACATCTGTGTGTATAGGTATGGGTTCCTGGTCCTATACAGGTATGGTACAAAGACCTAAAACCACCGAATCTAACTGTATGAGTAGCAGATACATAATAACTGTAGTATCCATCCTGTTATCATCCTAAGGGTCAAAAGGCCCACCATCGTCATAGACATCATATTCCATAAACTTAGTTGTTTATGATTTCACTATTATGTTCCTTCCTTCTCTACAGCAAAATTTGTAGGCTCTAGAGTGGTTAGTATACCTTACTAAATAGCAATGATCATAATGAGCATGCAATTTTTCTTTATAAGGATTATACCACCTCGGTAGGGTAGCCCTACATACAAATGTGTGCAAGACTGGGTTTTCACACTTCTAGATATTCAGGTAGATTAGTCTTATTTTGCATTGACTTTTTCAAGTCCTTTAAGGTGCGATTATGGCTTTTGGAAACACACCATTTTGCTCAAGACTACTTGGTATAGTGAATCAAGTCACTATCCTAACTGATTCCATATATTTGGAAAACGAAACATTTTTAAGTCTTAAAACACTATGTTTCCCATGATATTTTCCTCCATGGTTAGATCTGACATTTTGAATGAATTTTTTCAATTAGTTCTCAACCTTCAGTCTTCAAGTAAGAACTTATAACTATAATGGAAATAATCATCACAAATGTCAGAATACTTTTGAATTACATAATGCAACTATATAAGGTCTTCTGATATCTTTATATATTAGACTCAACAAGTCATAAGCATAAGTTGACTTGAATATCCTTATTAGTCAACTTACCCCTGTAATAATCAACATATGTTTCCAGATCATCATAATCTAGAATTGAGATAATGCTTTCCTTAATCAATCTCTTAACTCTAGCTCTGGAAATATGGCTTAAACTTTTATGCCACACCATGTATAAATTTTCATTCATTAGGGTCCTTTATTTCATGACTTGTTCAGTAAGATACGAAGAAGCTTATATCTAATTCGGGATAAGACACACTCTATACAAACTATATGACCAGAAAGTTGTACTATTATGTTTTGCATTAAACACAACTATATAATAGAAGTATTAAATACAAAACGTGAACTTTCTTTGTCCAAAATTGATCCAAAGATCACATATAAAATGTGTCGTCTAAGAAACCAAAATGAACCTTGTAACACGATTCAGTACATACATCCCCTATAGACATTACTTCCTCTTTGTCATTGTTGTGGACCATCAGTTCCTCCTTCTCTTTATTTGGCTTTATCCTGGATATGAACCCTTGCATTATGGAAGCATCTTAATCAGATACTCCACAATATAGTCACCAAGTACTTCATGCGACTATTGCAAATCATATTCATAAATTGACAAGCCAAAAAGTTATCTGATGATCATAGTCTTTCCTTCGAGGCCTTATACTGCTAGATTCTTTATATCCCCAGGACCTTCACCAACACTGGATTGACTAGCATCAGCATATGGAGAAGATTTAATCTATCTACCTTTGATCTTAGTGTGCTTCATCTTTGCCTTCCCTTTAGTTGCTACAAGGACTGTAGGAGTAACAAATTTAAGTTTCTCCCCTCAACAACGCAATGGAAAACCAAAGCATTAAAGTCTCATTCCTCATCCTGCGAATAACATATCATCACCAGATTACTTAACTTCGGATGGAGTGTATTCAGAGGCTGGTGAATTATGAAGACATTAAGAAGAAGAATGTACTCCTTACTCCCCCTTTTTCCCGTATACCTTATGGAGAATAATTCTTTAATCAAGGCACTTGTCTCAACACTAAATGAGACTCTGTACCTCTAGGAGAGATTAGTAAGAAATTACTTTGCTGTCTTTTTGTTCGGAAGTCCACTAAATAGATAGTTAGCTATGGATCTCTTCATGGTCATAAGACATAATATGTTAGACTAATCCTGGGCTTCATAGGCTGCTTTATGAGCTTTCAAGCTCATGGATGTAGGTGGAGATGGCCTATGTATCTGTATGGCCATATCAACCTTAGCTATTTCCATAGCATTCAATGCATCCTCAATTCTCTTTTTTGTATTGAAACCGGTCAAGGTTTCAATAGTGACACTGATTTTATTGACCGAAAAGGTGACTCTTTAGTAACTTTGATTAGATCAGCACAAATGTAGGATAACAGCTATATTGAAAGCCATTAAACAGTATCTTTCCTGAAAATCCGGTCACATATATTTTGAAACACCTTTAGGTTGAATACATAATATATGCAATTACACTTTCACATAAAAGCGATTAGAGCACAAATCATCAACTCTCACGAAACTACCACCTTTAGGTGAATAGATCATTTAAGCAACGGCTTTTCTCCATCTAATGCCTTTATGATCATCTCAAAAACGTTATATAAGGCCAACACCTTTGGGCAGAATAACCAAACATAAAGCCAGAAACATCCCCCAATATGTAAGTAGAACAATCCAAAATACTGACCTGAAAGGCCACTTGGGTGACTACAATCTCATCAGTATCCCAGAAAGTTCACTAACACAAGGGATACAATTTTATGTTATCCTCACATTCTTTAAGGGCATATAGTATGTGACAATGTAATTTCAATAAATGCAAAACCCGAATGCACAGTCTCATTGTCACACACCCGTGCTGAAGTCATTCTTTAAAAACTTCATTTGAGACTTTCATAAAAGAAAAATCTCAGTAGAGTGATTATCGTACCTTACTTGATACCGAACCAACCGCTCGAGATATAAGCATCTCATGTATCTCCTTTATAACAAGTTCATTGCATGAAAATTCACTCAAATATGGCTTTAGAATGTCTAAATTCCTTTTCCGATTGAGTATCTACTGTCTTAAACCCTATATATGAGACTTGATACACAAAAATTTGAACTATCTCCCTCATGTGATGTCTGAAGCATGAAAATTTACTTAAAATCGGATTCGGAATACCTTAATTCCTTTTTTAGAGTTAAACTTTAATTTATTACTAATGTAATAAATCCAAAAAATGGAAAATTTCACTTTATAAATTTTCCGGACCCAAAAACTAACCCAAAACACCCTGAGGCACCCTGACGAGAAATCTAAAATTTTTGTGTTTTTTTCCAGATTTACTGTACCTGTTGGTATGGCTGACGTCAATTGGCTGATGTGACACATACGTCAGTTGTGTGCCTAGAGGCACGCGTATGTTGCACGCACGAGCACCAATGTGCACCAAATGTGTCTCATACGTGCGTGACACGTGCTTTCCAAATGCATACGTGGCGACACACTTCGCCACGTGTCGTAATCCTGTAGCGTCACTTATGTGGATGGATGTGGTGCGTGTGGGACACGCGCCTGTCATCCACGCTCATGGGAGAGCGGGTCACAAGTCACACGTGCGGTGCAAATGCGACACGTGTCCGTCACTTGCTGGAGTGATATAGCAACATCTGGTTGGCACGTGCATCGCATGCGCCATCCACAACCACTCCTCTTGCATCACTATAGCAATGTTGGGCGTGTGGATCCTTTTCCAAAGCTAGAGATGATTTTGTAATCAAGGGAAAATTACAAAATTGCCCCTAAGGGCAAAATTGTCTTACACAACAATCTTCTTTGAGGAACAACTTAGATTATTAAAATCACTTAAACAAATCTAAGAACATGTTGTTAAAGATCTAAGCATCTGCTAGGTTAAATGCTTGTTACTTGTTGATAATAAAACCTATCTACTTGTTTTACGCTTAAAAAATCACAAGTGAACGGGTCATGACTTGTAGTAAAAAGAGCGGATATCGATCCCATAGGGATAGATGCTAGACACTGTTTAACTTAGACACAACTTTGTTTAAGAAACTAAATTTTCAAATGCAAATAATCTGGAAAATTAAATTAAAATTAAAAGACTAATGTAAACAATGGATAATACTGCAAATGTAGAAAATCTGAATTCAAGAATCTAAATGCTAGAGATTACTTTTTCCTTATTTTGTCTCCCTTCTATTTTATTGATTGAATTGTGTCTCACCATAGATTTTTGAATGTACTAATCACCCTCTCTCAAGGTGTAACTATTTGTCCCTAATTGAATTAATAGGAATCGGTTGAATGATCTCTCAACCTACTCAATGACTCTACCGATTCAACTAATTATTAAATTATCCTAAGGGTGATCAATTGACTAATCGAGATCTCTCTTCTAATTATTCAATTAACATGCTGATTGCTAGTCTATAAGTTGCCAACTCTCGTTGTACAATCCTACATGAATATCATCTCGCTCACTCTCTCGATTTGTTGCGAGATAACAATTAAGAACAACAATCAACAAAGACAATTGTATTCAATTAAACAAAATAAGAGTTTTGACAAAATAATTCAAAAGCAATCCCTAAAATGAAATCACCCTAATATAGTCTCCATAGCATCATCAACAATCAAATAAACCATTTTTACAAAGAATAGAAGATATTATAATGATAAAAAATTAAATAGAAAAACTCCTCTTCTTTGCCAAAATCTGGAATTTTGGTGTTGATGTGTTATTTTGCCTAATCTTGATGATGATCCTTTTCTTCAATCCCTCCTCAATGCTCCGAACATGTGTTCTCCACTCAAGGATGGTGTTTCTACAGGTGGGTGTCATCTCACCTGAAGATTGAGGCTTAATAATGTTTTTATAGTTCAAAAATCCTAAGTTTAATGAAGCCTCGCAGATTGCCTCGGATTGTAATTCCCACATTCGTGGGAATTTGCATGATTCCCATGAGTGTGGGAATTTGTCACAAATGCATCTTTCATTTTCTTCTGTAATTCCCACGTGACGTGGGAATTTGCATGATTCCCACGAATGTGGGAATTTGTCACAAAAGCACTCCTTATTTCTTCTCCCCTTTGATCTTTAATTCACCCTCCAAGTTGCTCCTTCCTTCTTCCTACATAAAAATAGTCAATTCTTGCTCTCAATTAACATCAAACACACAAGAACAACAATTAAAATCAAACTTAACGAAATCATACAAAATGAATCCTAAACTAGAACAATAATTAACAATTATGCTAGAAAACAAATGTCAATTACCTATAAAAGCATATCCTAATGTACACCTATCATTACTCCTTTATGGACGCCCACAAATATCGGTGAAACACCAAGTCCTATCTTTGTCATTTGGTATAGCAATGTCAATATACTTTCTAGAGAAAACCAATAATTGAACATTATTTTTCTAACCCAAAAAAAATGTTCGCCCTCTACTATAGCCTTATGTATCTACCGAAAAGAGTCCATCAAAACTTATGATTTGTCTTGCGTTTTTAAGCCTAAGGCTTAGTAAACGGAGTTTCCATAATTAATTTAGGATGCCCAACCTATAATAGTTCCATCTAATAATCCTCATGGCTATTGGCAGGCCTAGAACCTAAGACTTGCCGTTGATCCATTTTTGGGCTTAAAGGTAGCTCAATTGAGCCATCACAACCATTTTCTTCCAACTTTATCATATTTCTATCCTTGATTAATTCCCTATATATTTCCTTAGAACAATAACACCAGCTTAAAGGCAAAATTTGGGGAGGTTAAGCTCTTAACTCATAAAGACTGTTTTGAAATTATCATCATCTTTATTTTGAACAGTTACCATGTGTGCGTCACCTTTGTTTACCCTTGCCGCTTCATTTTTTAAGCCAGAATATCTAGATTTCCTAATTCTCTACCATTATCAATTCCTTTCATCCTTGTTTCCATTTCATGTTCCTTAATCATCATACCTTCCTTGGTCATCTCTATACCATTTCCAAAACGATTGTTACCATCATCGTAGCAAAATTCCACCACCTCTTTCTTTGGTGAGAGTCTTCTCTTAACCATTTATTACCAATTTGCAATTACTGCCTACTATTATTAGCTCGTAACTAAGCTCCATACTATTTCTCAGTCAGTTATTAATGTAACACCCCACTCCCCGAACCCGATATCGACGGTGATATCCGAGTCCGTGCCCTACGAGGGTGGTGTGCCACGTCACTAAACAATCAAACATTCGGTATATCTTTTTTTTATAACCATAAATATAAAGAATAGAAAATCGTTAACCAAAACAGTTCACTTTGTTTTATAATCATTTGATACAAACAATGAAATCATCGAAACTTTTATTAGCCACTTGGGCCCATTTCAAATTACAAAATACAATCATTTCCAATTCAGAAAAATTATTACAAATTGTAATATTCGATTACAAATAATACAAAATTTTTGCAGAAAATACATTCAATGAAAAATAAAGAAAAAAACAATGCAGACGCGAACTGATCCCGACCTCTTCTTTCTCTCATATGCAACAGATATACTCCCGTTGCCTAACGGGGTATTCTTCTGAGTCCTGAAAAATAATTGC